>VICI01002296.1:0-17205 GCA_019593645.1 Akabosia matsudoensis
TAATTTGATGCAGCAGTTCAATGTATTGAATATTATGTGAAAATTACGTTAACTTTCATTGTCTGCAATAAAAAGCTCGAAAATGTATATTTGCAAGCCAAACTCACGAACTTGTCAGTGGGAATGTCATTCTAACGTAGCAGTTCCAAGATAAGCAGTAAAACCTTTTTCACTTTTAGCAAAGTAGCCATATCCTCCCATCCCGTTTGTGCCTGTACTTGAACAGTCTTGAATTAGTTAGTTATTACTAGTGTTATAATCTGTAAAGCAATTACTTGTTGTTGAAGATGAAGTTAACACACTAATAAAGTCAAATTACAAATTACTTGCAGAATGGGTGATGGAAGAAGTTACTGGTTTTCTTCTAACCGCTTTACAGGTTGTTCCAGAGGTGCGGGCCAAAGACCGGGTTTTCCATGTCATAAATTGGGTGGCTGTGTGAGAATCACACACAAACAATTGATAAGACAGTTACATTTTCACTAACGATTTACATAAGAATGTGACGAAAGGTAATCTCGTCATTATCTTAATGGTAGGATTCTATGCAGTTGTCTTGTGCAGCGGATTTCAGACAAACAAACATAGAATTTCATGGTATAGAATGCATGTACAAAGGCTTTGCATAAAAAGAACCTGTTCATTGAAAAGTTTTGAACAACAAGTGCATAAGATTACAAGATGAGGTATGTGAAGACTTTACTGAGTCCTCGTATCTTCCCAAAAATCTTTACGGTCACGATTATCGTTGTCGTGTACGTCACAGTGCATCAGCGTCCAGCAGAGTGGCACAATATATTTTTATAAAAAAATTTCCTTGGACCTTGCTTAAAAGATACTGGAAATTTTTCGTCCACTGGATGAATCCACTTTCTTCCAGGATTTATAAAATAACTGGATATTCTAGGTGCAATCTATTATAAATATTCTGGACATAAATATTCTTTGGGTGCAATAGAAAGCTATTTATAACTTGAATACCGATTTATAGCCATTACCAGTAGTTCAACTCAATATTATAGAATTTTAGTAATTTTGTTTTGGTTTGCCATCCAAAGTGAAGGTTTTCTGAACTTTCAACAGCAATTTTCAAATAGTATTAAGCGTTATTACCGCATTTTTCCATTAAGCGACTTTTTTCGGGTATTTTATTTATTTTGTCCACAGTCCAGGTAAAAAGTAGTTTTTAATGGAAGTTTGATGCTCTTACGTCATATATGTAAGTATTTAAAAAAAACTATCATCACTTCAGCTTTTATTGGCTGTTTAGTGTTTTACCCCCTCAATTGTCTCCTCAATTGTTCCATGTCTCATATTGCATTGTACTTTTCATTGGAAAAAGGACTACAATATGATCGCCAGGAGAAACAACGGGTTTTCCCATGCAAAAAAAAACGCATGGGAAAAAGTATTGATCCTCCTAGAGAGTTCATTCCAATTGAAACTGTTCAACCAGCAACTTTTACATGCGTCATAGAAGGGTGGGTTGTTTAACTAGAACAATTCAGGTAAGTGGTAAATTGGTAGTAGTAATAATGCTTATAGTTAATAGTAGCCAATGTCTTTTAAAATTTGTCCATGTACTATGTAATTATACGTTATTTGCGGGCAAACGTACTTCAAATAAAACCAGTACGTACCCAAAAACCTAGTATATTGCTCATCACAGCTTCATATTTCGCTGGTTTCATAAATTTGATCTGATTTGTTATAAAATCCCACGATACAAACGTGAGCAACAAAATCAAGTTGCAAACTTGTTTTAATTTATAATTGCAAAGACAGCTTCTACAAAAGCGTCATTATAATCATCACCACATACCTGCTTTATTCATGCAATTTTTTATATAACGTAAACGTAATTTTTATGATGCTTTATATATTTGCTCGTTTAATTCAAAAGAATCAACTTCATTGTACGCTCATATCCTCGTACTTATGCATGAGCACTGGCGGTTTTTATCCAGTGAATGAGATTATCTCAGCCTCTCAGTTGCTCCACTCAAAAGGAATAGATTAATTAAAAAATATATTCAACGTGTTGAAATGCACGTGAAAACCCGACTCTTTTTTCCTTTGCAAAATTAAAAAATAGTTTTGGAAACCAATCCAACAAAATACTTATGGGACAAAAGTTTATTTTTATTAAGCCGTTGCGAACGCTAATTTCATACGTTAACCGTGACATAATATAAGTGCAATAAGTTTCATTTATGAAGATAAAAGCAGGCATATTTATAATGTGTTTTTGAATAAATACTCGATTCAATTCTCATTTTCATCATTCGATAATATGCATAGAATAAAGTATATTATAAAGAAGACTTGTACATGAAATACCTGTGCTTACTATAAAGTTTATTAACTGTTTTCCACGGAAATAACAAAAAGTGGACAAGTTGGTTATCACACAGATGCTATTGCATTTCCAGATCTGCAATACATTTTTTCTGCTTTTCCGACAGGATTTCAAAAGCGTTTGTTTTTGTACAGCGACAAGAACTGTTACGTTGTTCGTTCCAGAGGACCTACCTCGTTGAAACGTTTCCAAGAATTTGTGTGATTTTGAGTAATATCGATTAGTTCCTAAAATTTCAGCAAAAGTGCTTTTTGGAAGAGCATATTGATTGGCAAGCATTTGTAGAAATCCACCTCCTACTTGGCCCCCACTATGTTTTGAAGTTTTTTTTGTTGCAAAACCGAAAAACTCCTAAATTTAGCTCTTTAATCTTATGTTTTGCAAATTTTTTCGACGTGGTACGTCCTTCGTTGGACAAGTTCAAACAGTTCTTCTGATTGTACTTGTTGCGCCGTTGAATGGACGTTGGCAGTGACAAAAATATACTTTGTAGAAAAAAAATTATCGTTCACTATTTTAACAAGGAAGTACAACAGTTTTTCCACAATGCCAACTACCCCTGAAGAAATCGCTGGCGGGGACAAGAAATTTGCAGTTCTTGTTCAAAATGTGTGCAAAACGTATCGTGGGGGAGAGCAAGCTCTCCGAAATATTTCAATGAGCGTTGAACAAGGCATTGTGTAAGTGAGAAAAATCAACAATCACCTAAGTAAAAAGCATTTTGAATCCAAGGGGAACGTGTATAACGAATTAGTGGATGAAAAACTTTCAGATATGGATTGCTGGGCAGTAGCGGTTGTGGAAAGACTACGCTTCTCTCTTGCATCGTGGGTTTGAAGAAATGCGACTCTGGTGACATAAAAGTAATGGGAAATAATTTGGAAAGTGAAAATGACGTTGTCGCCCGAAACATTGGATACATGCCGCAAGTATTAAATCAAGTTTTGAATTTCTTTTTACATTTACAGTGCAAGTATTATGAAAATGGCTATATTTTAATGACCTCCAATAACAAGAAAAAACATTTGCTTTGTTCACGCTAAAGCTCTAAAAACCCGTTTTACGAAAAAAAAAAAACGGTTCGTAAT
This sequence comes from Akabosia matsudoensis, assembly GCA_019593645.1. NCBI lineage: Eukaryota > Metazoa > Arthropoda > Collembola > Entomobryomorpha > Paronellidae > Akabosia > Akabosia matsudoensis. The sequence goes on from VICI01002296.1 coordinate 3,448, forward strand.
TGTCAAACTGGGCACTGATGAGTTTTTACTTCAACTACATAGTGACGTTAAAGTCATATGGTTCAATATCCGAAAAATAATTCTAAAACAAGCAAATTGTGAACGAAACTGTTTGTCCAGACATCGCAGCGGTCAAAACTGCTCTCTGGTCATAAATGGCTAAAAGCGATTTTTTAAGGTTGTGGTTTTAAACCGATTCAGATCGTCGAATGGAATATAGTTTAAATGGTGAAAAAAAGAAAAAAAAACAATCAAAATTTTTTGATTAAAAGGTTCCAGATGTCTATGTACATTATCAGTAAAACAATATTCTGAACGAAATAGCTAACAGTTCCCGCGACATTTAGCTTGCTTCGAATTTTAAAAAAAATATTGAATTTTATAATTCAGCGCCATTATAGATTCCGAACTCATGCATACTGTTTGTACCCATATTGACCGCACAACCGGTTTTTATGTTTTTCTCTTAAAAACTGCGTTTTCAGCCGCGTCGTAAATTGTCCAGAAAAGTTGTTGGACCTAAATCCAGAATTCCGAAATTGTTTGACTTGAAATTAAACCATTTTTCCTACCGAAACTGTCATTCCTTTCCCTTCCGTTTTAAACCGTTTTTGACCAGACCGTTGTTCTGACTGCTGCCATTTTTGACTATTTATAACTGTCGAGCTTTTAATTTTCCTCTGCTTGTGTCTAGGATGTGGCATTATACGAGGAACTAACCATCATTGAAATGCTCAGGTATTACGGAAAGCTGTATCGCATAAGTGACAACACATTTCAAAAACAAATCAAGTTACTAGAAGCACTGTTGAATCTTCCTGGGTATGGATCCCAACAGATATGCAAATTGAGGTATTTTATTCATTACGTTAATTTTACTAGTTTTCACTGGTAGAAACGTTCAGTTAACGATATTGCTTGTGATTGTTTAGTGGAGGTCAAAAGCGTCGTGTTTCTCTCGCATTAACTCTACTCCATAGTCCTAAATTGTTAATTTTGGATGAGCCGGTACATTAATACACTACGATACCCAAAGTCAATAACTTTTTGTTGTTTCCGTGCAAATAAATGGCTTGATATATTTCTTTTTGTAGACCGTCGGCCTGGATCCAGTGTTGAGAGAAAAGTGATTTATTTTTTATCAAACTGTTTTTCTAAATGTAGGAATTCTGTAAAATCTCTCAAGAACGCCTGGAGCGAAAATTTCAGATTTCGTTCTTTATCCCGCTATTAGTTAGAGACCCCAGAAATATTTAGAGACCACAGCAATCTTTAGAGACCACAGTAATATTTAGAGACCCCAGCAATATTTAGAGACCCCGGCAATATTTAGAGACCACAGCAGTATTTGGAGACCTCAGCAATATTTAGAGACTCCAGCAATATTAATAGACTCCAGCAATATTAATAGACTCCAGCAATATTTAGAGATCCCAGCAATATTTAGAGATCCCAGCAATATTTAGAGATCCCAGCAATATTTAGAGATCCCAGCAATATTTAGAGACTCCAGCAATATTAATAGACCCCGGCGTTCTTAAGAGGTGTTACGATATGTTAATTTGTTACGAAGTGTTTCACTGGTTCTTTTACAGCATTTGGCAGTACTTGTTCAACCTAGCAAACACCTACAAAACAACAATACTCATCACTACGCATTATATTGAAGAAGTTAAAGAGTCGCATTGCGTTGGGGTTATGAGAAAAGGAACGTTGCTGGTTGAAGATAACCCGGCTTCCCTGATGAGTGCATATAACACCTCGATTTTAGAAGAGGCTGTGCTGGAAATATGCCGTATGGATAGGAACAATCGCAGGAAAAGCTTTGAAGCAGATTCTCAAGGAAAAAACGCTAGTCAAACAGAGGAGCTACAATCGATTAAAGTTACTACAACAGCAAGACACGTGAGTGAAGCGAACAGATGGCTTCTGAAAGATACCCAGTTGCCGGAACTCATTCGTAAGTTGAATACATCAACATTTTCCTTTGTATTTTGCTATTTTTTCCCACACGTTTATGGTTATATGTTTTCATGCTTGAATAAAAAATGAGCAGGGACAAGCCAACACATATTGTGCATCTTTTTGCACAAAGCAAATTAGTTGCGTGAACATCTAGTAGTTCTAAAACTAGCACGGAAAATCATTTATCAGCTCATTTATCTTCGACTTGTATGTTTTTTAATGCAAAATTTCATGTAATTTTAGACGAATTGTTTCACATTTTCAATATGTCGCATATTTCGCCAAATTAGAGCAACAAATTCTAATTTTAAATTTTTAAAACCGCCTTATTTATTGTGCCACCGCCTAAAATGGCGTCTTTTATGCAAATATTATGCAACGGAAACTTCTAAATTTGCTATCGCATAATATATGTGCCTAATTCTAAGGGCTTCAGTCGCGCCAAAAGTTTGCTCTTGGTCGCATAATTAGAACGTCGCTGATAATGAGTTGTAATTGTGCTGCTGCAGAACGAAATTGCGATGCTAAAACATGGTTATAACTTATTTGTATTCACACAGATCACGCCAAAATTGAGTGTAAACGACAAACTGGTGGTCTTGAGCGAGCGGAAAGTATTGAGGCGAGGAACTTTGACAGGAGCCTTACAGCTTCGTTGCAGAGAACGCTGGCCGTGTCCAAAGTGGTCTGGATCAATTTTGTTAGGCATCCTGTGTAAGATAACCTTGGAAATGAAAATGTGTACTTGGCTTTAGAAATGATTTTTGCCATATTTACGTCTCGATCCTATTATTGACTGGTCTTAATAAGGAAACATACAGTACTTCCAACATTAAACATTAAATGTACTAAAGCAAAGAGCAAGCAAACATATTTCACGCCAACATTCATTACAGTTTTCTTCTCTACGTCGAGCTTCATGAATTGAATGCATTAGAATATGTAGCAAATATGGGAACCGTGGTTTCCGTATCTGTTGTTTTTTAGTGAACTTCGCAATTACGAAAGGCTCCACCTGGTAGCTCCTATCAAAAAGTACTTTTTATGTGGCTATAGCGGCCAAACGTGTTGGATGTACTGTAGATGAGTTCGTTAGAAATATTTTTTGCATGTATGACAAAACGTAATATTTTTTCGTCTGTAAAATATTCTCCGACAGATTTATTTTGCTAGTCCTTCTTCTCCCGCCGTTTCAACTGTTTACCACAGCGGTAATTGGAATAGAGCCAAAGTACACTCCGATAGGGATTGTCAACGAAGAAATCCCAAACTGGAAGACTGATTGTTTTGCTGGGAATGAAAAAGCAGTTGTTGCACTTGTTACCGGAAACGAAATGAGTAATAGTAGCAGCACATGTGATTTGAAGCGAATAAGCTGCTACTTGATAGAGCAGTTTAGTAAAGGAACGTACATGAATTTGGTAAAAATCCTCCAGAACCCACCATAATACATGTTAACTGTGGGCTAGAAGGAAAGTAAGATTGTTGAGGTAGACGGTAAGACGGTAGTTGAGGACCTGCGACGACGGTAAATTTACTGTCGGTGTAAGTCTAAGATTGGTAAGCCTAAGCCTACGATGCAAGTCAGATTGGTGACCTAAGACACAATCTGACTTCTTCTCAAACCGCATTTTTGTAGCGTATATGAAACGAAAACGTTCGTTCACCAATCTGACTTGCATCATAGCCCTACGTTACGCTTACACCGACGGTACATATAGTACATAGCATATGTGACCTTTCAAGGGATAATGTGGCTTATGTCTTTTTGTCCGTTAGCCTTCTTATCAAAAAGTGTGAAAAAATCAGCAGCTTCGAATCAAATCGGCACGGTGTAAGTCTAAGATTGGTAAGCCTAAGCCTACGATGCAAGTCAGATTGGTGACCTAAGACACAATCTGACTTCTTCTCAAACCGCATTTTTGTAGCGCATATGAAACGAAAACGTTCGTTCACCAATCTGACTTGCATCATAGCCCTACGTTACGCTTACACCGACGGTACATAGCATATATTTATTTGCTTGGATTATTACGTAGCTGAACTATGTTCAGTAAATAATGATATCGATGAGTTTGTCTGTCTGTTCGTTTGTCTGTCCGTCCGCGCTCTACAGGCCGTACCTTATGGCCGATTTCCACCAAACTTGGCAGAGGTATACTTTGGACCCCAAGGATGATCCCTATTGATTTTGAGCCAAATTGGTTGACCTTAAGGGCCGGGGTCAAGGGTAAACTTTTTCTTCTATATTTTCATATGGCATGCGACGCATCATTTGAAAGCCCGTATTGAGAACAGACTAACGGTGTGGTTATTTTGAATTTTTGTCACAACTGTAAAGCGGCATCAAATGTCAAAGTTTTGCATTGGACTTTCTGGTTTGTGCATTGAAAAGTGGAGAGTGACATATCAATAGAAAGCTCTCAACTAGGGCTTTTCAATGCAGTCTCTGTTCCTTAGATTTTTTGTTAAGCTTTTTTCCTTAGCCTTTTTGCTAAGCTTTTTTCCTTAGCTTTTCTTCTGTTCTGTTCTTCTGTTCAGCTACGTCTTTATAGCTTTAAAAGATTTTATTAAGCACCGAAATGGTGCTTATTAAATCAAAAAATTGTTGATTGTTCGTTATGCAAGACGGTGTCTCTTTCGGTGCTTACCTATATTCGGCGAGTTGCCGGGTTTATTACTTTTGAATTCATTTACTCGTGCAAAGAAGGGCAAACGGTAGCACGCAATTCTTACAAAAATATAAAAAGTGATCTGAATGGTGAATGGGGATCTTTGGGTTTTTTAAGAAAAATAGATATGCAAGCAAATAAATGCATTTTTATTCAAACTTATCGTCCTTGAATTTTCTCTACTTCCAATTATTTTCCCCCGAGCCTACAGTAAATATAGCATGCAATACAATACCCAAATTCTTACTAATTCCAGTTTTAACAATATGTACGAATTATCGTAAAAATTATATAGGTCCAGTATGAAGACGCAGCAGCTGCGCGTGGAGCAGTCGCTCGTGGAACAATTAACGGATACATAATCATTCCTCACAACTACTCAACACATATTGCCGAGAGGGCTCTGCAAAGATTATTCACAGAGGTTGAAACCGTGGAGCGATCCGTAGTAAAAATGCACATGGACATGTCATGTAATTTAGAAGAAAATTAAAATTAAGCCAAGCCGCGTTGCAGACTGGCAAATAATCATTTAATTTCGCACGGTTGCAAATTATAGCTTTTGTTACCATGTACGTGGCACTCACGGAGATATACAAGTCATTTGACCGATTTGTAAAACAAGTAATGATGGCGTGCGATTTCGACTTGAGACTGGTTGAAACTCCTTTCCATGTAAGTAAATAGTCGTGCTTATCCTGAATCGAGCTTTGAATACTTAAAAAACTCAACGCCGTAAAGCTTCTAAAGAGCGCCCTCGGCGATGTTATGAGACCCGGCAAAATTTAATTCTTTTAGCTTTAACTTTTGTAATCCGTAAGAATTCAGACTGTTCAGGTATAAATTTAATTGGTACTATTCAACTTTTTTCTGTTTAGTGATCTACTTTTCGTTAGTTTCTTTAACTAAACGTTTACCATCACGAAAGTAGTGGGCTTGAGCCCTGTTTTATACCAAGCGTTCTTTGGAGACCCGGCGAAATTTCGAATTTCCCTCTTGGCCCCGGTGTTTTTTAGGAGCTCTACGGTTTCTAATCTAAAGTAATCTCATCTGAAAAATCTTTGTATGTAGTACAGGGAACCGGTTTACGGTAAAATTGACGGCACTGCAAGAGACTACATAATTCCGGCACTGGTTGGAGGGTGAGATTAAATATTTGCACATAATTTTTTTCCTGTACGCGATGGGAATCAATTATTAGCAACAATAATCGATTTAATTTTTTATAGTGTCTTATTCGAGATCGCATTTGGTGTCACCCCGCTCATATTCATAAATGGTTAAAGAAATAAGTTTGGTTTCCAACATTTAAAAAAACTGCAGGTGATTTGATGAAAAATACCTTTTGTCTTCTTCAGACATAAAAAATGGAAGCCTGGAGAGATCCCGAGTTGCTGGGCTCAAATTTATTGAGTTTATGGCCGGCGTATTTATGACAATGACGACGATTTCCTTGTTACAAGCCTTCATTTGCTACCTAGTAATTCAGTATGGCTTTGGTCATGAACTGTTAGGGAGCATTCCTGCCTACATATTTGCCTGCCTTGTAACGGCATTTTGTGGCGGATCATTTGGTGAGAAGGAACACATCTCTGAAGAACTATGACGACATATTAAACGCACTATATGTTTATTCGCAGGTCTCGTCGTGGGAATTTTGTTTTGTGACATATTCATGCTACTGTTGTGCGCTATTGTCATCCTTCCTTTGCTCATGATCTACTCAGGTATTTTGCAATGAGGCACCGAATGCGAATAATTGCGACTGTTCCTTGGAAAAGAGGAGTCGTCGAAAATTATTCATTAGAGCACGGTTGTTAAAACGGTTTAGGTACAAGAAAGAAATTACTACATTCTCATTTTTCAGTCCAAAAACACATAACTCTACAGTTGGAATTTTTCCTAACATTACCTTTGTTCCCGGGCAAAAAAAATCTTAGCGATTTCGTCACCCTAGCGAATATGTGTACCGCATTGAAGCCACTCCATTGGACTATTTCGTGAACTTTTTACAGTTGTCAAAGTTGTGATGAGGTTACCCATCGTATTCAAAATCATTGCATCCTTTCCAAACCAAAGTGTACTTAAGTCTCTCCCTAATCGAAGTGTAGTTATATCTCTCTTCTACCTAAACCGTTCTGCACATCCACCCTCCTACTGCATATTTGTCGACAAGATGTTGTATGAATAAACATGAATATATGATCCACCGAAGGGAAAGGGAAGATCAAGTGCGAAAAAAGAAGAAAGACAGATACGTAAAGGCGTAAAGCTCTAATTATTCCCAAAATGCTCAAAAATAATTTTCTTCATACTTTTGCCTCTACGCTCCACAGAAAAACGAGTTTAAAACTTCCGTTTTCCGTGGACCAGTCACATATATATGTTCATATACATTCACATTATTTGTTCTTCTCTGACACATATGCCAATTCGTAGATGCAAAGGTTTCAAGAACCTTATTTTGCTAACACCGTTAAGCCTTGATACATGTGATAAGGAAACGAATTTAGAGTTTATATTCTTGCTTCTTCTTTTTACATACATACAGCATCCCCCTTTTCCCGGAGAAAATCACAATATGCAATCTCAAAAACTATCTAGAGAACTTTCTTTGTACAAACAATTTTCAATTTTTTAGGCATGATTCGTCCGTTTGAGATCATCCCTCATCCATACCGAGAAATAGCTTCGTACGGATTTCCCTGCGTGGGTAATATGAGACCATTAAGATTTCTTCTGAATAGAGGAGCCTCGCTTACGCACCCAGAGGTTTGGCCAGGACTACTAGTTACGATAGCCTGGGGTGTTTTCTTTTCGCTAGTTTGTTGTATACTAATACGTAGAATGAAGAACTAATTGTTTGCAAAAGGTCAGGAAATTATTTTATCGTTGTTTCTAAAAGAACTTATAATGCTAATTATGTATAATTTTATGGAACTATTGCGTAAGTGGTTTCGTGACCTATAATTTTCTTATCATCTTAAATAATGGAAATGTGAAAAAAAATTTACGTAAAAAAGTAATAAAATATGTCGCTGGTATAACGAGATTATGTAACATGTCCTTATGGGAATTTGTAAAGCAAATACCATTGCCGAGTAAATTTTCGGAGATTGCGGGATTGTGTTAAATACATAAAAAACCATAGAATAGAAATAGCCATGGGAAAAAATTCCATCCTGGGAAAAAAAATCTTGGCGTTTGGTCTGGAATCAGATTTTAAATGGTTTAGCTCATTAAAACAGCTCCAGCTAAAACCATAAAATAAGAAAAAACCTGTATCATTAAAATTTATTCTCTAGATAAGCCCGGAGTTCATGAGGCATGTGGGCTTGAATATGAGTAGGCATGTAAATTTTATTTATAGTGTTGCGGTAAAAAAATTTGACCCGATTGCTCAGAGAATTTCATTCATAAAAAAAAATTTTGGAACCTTAAACACCAAGCACCATGCTTCATTCGGATCGTAGGAAAACTGCTTATTCGGAAAACAAAATTATAAATATCTTTTACCTAAGACAACGTATTGGAATAGCAGTACAATGTGGAAACGCCATCGTCGTTATGGGAACCTTCCCTGCTCGAAAGTCTCCTACGGAAGAAGGTGGAGAGCCAGTTCTTAAAAAATATTGCAAAAAATTTGATTGATTGTTTTGTCTATGCAGTGGACTGCTTATGAAAAAAAAATCGCTAAAAACATTTTTGCACTGCCTATTTTGTATTTAAACGTTGCAACGGTTTGTTCTGTGTAACCTAACAGTTTACTTGATTTACGATTATGCCGTAATCATGCCAAAATCCAAAATCCATGCAAGCATCAAACGATTTATGTAAGATTAACAATTGGTTTAATTATTTTTGACGATATCATTTTGAAGATTTTAGGAAAAAGTTTACTTCTCAGAGTTAAAATATGACAATGAAGAAAATAACTGTGCTGCTGTCTATTTTTCATCCAACCTATTATAACATATTTTCTTAATTATTTATTCCAAGTCATCGTTTTCATCAAATTCTTGAAAGCATCGAAATTGTTGCCATTTTTATAGCATAACCGGGTCAGTCGCGTCGCGAGCCTTGAACAGGGCCCCTCTAGAAGTTATCGTGTACAGAAAAGTAGTAAATAATAGTTAAACGGATTTTAAGGAATAATGCACAATAAGGTTTGACTCTACATATAGGTTACTGGTAACAAAAACTAGTGGTAATAAGTCTCAACGAAATCCTGCCTGACAACCCTATGACACTACGTCAACGATTCGCTAGGAAACGACATTATTATTATTATGTATTATTCTTCTTTGTTAATTTGCAGAATTTTGCTTTATTATAAATCATAAGTAAATAGTAAAACTCCATAGGTTAAGGAATGAAAAGGAATCGAATGTAATGAAGTTCAAAAAAATAATTGTGACTATCACGTAAACAAAGTTTGAAGCTCGATCGTAGATATATTGATCATAGGTTTTCTTTATGAAGGGTTGCACGGTGGTTAGGTAACGGCTTTATGTAAAGATAAACGGTTAAAAAACGCGCTTGGTGAACAATACCAATAAAAATATCTCACGAAGTTTGTTTGGAAATTTACTGTAAACTTAGGTCTATATAACCGGTTCAGGGCTTCTTACGTACGCTCAGTCTCAAGACGGCCAATTTCCTTTCGCCACTGGTTAAAAGGGCTTAAAGGCTTTTAGGTACTTGGCAGACAAAAGGCATGAATAATCGTCTACCTGATCACAATTTAACATAGTATTTTATAAGAGCAGGTCAGGAAGGAAAGAAAGGAGTAAAAGTACAATTCCTCATTTGTACTCACTTCTTTGCGTGCCAAAGTTAAAAAGGCTTTGCTTTTCCAATGCATAACACGACCGAATGAATCCTTTAGTCTGCACGTGTACNGTTAATGATCCATACTGTACTTCTCGAAATCAATTACTTGTGGCGGAGCCTTGGCATCTCAGAGTTTTTGTGTCGCTCTGTACGCACTGTAAAACCATAGGATTCCACCAATTTTCATAAGATATTAACGTTTAAGCTCATTGGAAAGAAATCTATTGATTTTTAGGACACTGCGAAGCTTTAATAGTATGGCACATGGGTCAAGGTTGTATACAAGGACTAAATGGTTTCATTTACAGAAGTTAATCACTAGATTTACAATTTTACAGCGAATCCTGGGTTCGCTTTTGATTTCCGGCTGAAAATCTCCATGACTTCATCAACCCAGCCGATGTCTACACCAAATCAAAGGCAATAAATTGAAATACTTCGTGGATTAATTTTCGAGACGTTTTAAGGTTGCAATAACAATTCCTATCTGGAACAAAATTGTTGCCGGTTTTTAAATACGAAATATCCTTGTCTTTGTGCAAATAAATACCATCAAAAGCCGATTTATATCTATATTTACTAATGTAATTTAAATGTAATATTATGTCTTTGGTGTAACATGCTGTACTATATATGCTAACCAGTTGACAATAAATTCATTATTATTATTATTATTATTATTATATCTTGCTGTACTTGAAACTATTTTGGGCACCCATCCTTCCTCATGATTTTCTTGTAAAAGTAAGATGCCAGTAGAACAAGTTTCTCGTCTGATTTTACTTCGGCCCCTTCATTATAGACGTGTTTTTATAGTCGGTCTCTTATAAAGTTGGTTACGAGGCGGAACCAAGTTCATAATCAAACTTTATTATCAAACCCTATATAACGTTTTGCGCACGAGTCCAACTCTCAGAGTGTTCACCAGAAGGGTTTCACATATACCGCGTAAAACACCAACTGCGAAGCTATACACCGTGAAAAAGTTTATTGTAAATTTCCCATCGATTTCTTAAGTCATGGGACGAATTCTTTTGACATTTGCTGTGATTACGAGCGTATTATTTTCTTCGGTTGCCCCTATCCCGTTTTCTGAGAGGACGGTGTCGTTTTTGAATACGACGCTGGAGAATTGTTTGTTGACTGTTGTCTTGGAACCAACCAGCTCAAATATGGAATATATATTTGTGACAGTTTCTCGTTATTTAAGTCGAATGGTATCTTCAACGTTTACCGTGTTCAGCTACATGCCATTAAGGAGCAAACCTATGGAATTGATGTGTTTGACTATCCTATTATCAACATTTCCAGTCGTTTCTCCACGTGTACTGCACACTTGTACTTCATTGAGGTTGATGCGGACCTAGTAAGCGCGATTCAAAATCATTTTGTCAAGTTTGACGTCGCCAGACATCATCCTCATTACACGATTTTCTGGGATTTGAATGTTTCTGACGTAGAATATGAACCTGTTTTTGCTGCTTACGAGTTTATCAATTCCTTCATGGACTATAGACTCTTCGTCGGAGTGAACAACGGAATATTTGAAATTTCGCTAATATGCACGATGTGTGCCGCTGTCGAAGCGTCTGATCGGAGAAGACCTCTGTTTTCCCAGCTAGATTCACCAGCAAAAAAATCGATCGAAAAGTTATGGAGGGAAATTCACGAAGACCAGCATAAGCTGCGAATTGGTCTGTCGAATCTGGAAGAGGATCAATATTGGTTCATTTCTCTCTACTCTATCACCCTTGCACATTCAATACAAGCCAAGTTGAATACTACCATGGTTATGGTCACGGATGAAAACATGTATGACAATTTAGGCTTCATCGAATTCAGTCTGGATTTTCGGTCTGTCCGCGATCAGGTCAACAATATAAATTCGATTCGCAACTCACCTTCGTCTTTTCTTTTCTCGAATACACTTTCCAGTGGTCAATTTTTCATGATGACTGTGATCCCGAAATTGCAATGGATTAGGTCTGATTGGACTGCTATCTTGCGCCCTCTGTCCACTTCGTCTTGGTGTGCAGTCGCAGGATCTGCTCTGACTGTGTACAGTCTGCTGTTGATACTTCCCTGGACGGGAAAGGTTTATTTCGGGCAGACTTTTCTTGTAGTTTTTGGACCGCTAACAGATCACTGGACCTCTGCATCCCGGAATTGGTTTCGGAGTAGAGTTGTTTTTGCCTGGTCCTTGCTATGTCTCTCGTGGACTGCGGTTTACAGCAGTGAATGGGTCACCTCGATGTCTGTGTGGAACATTCCACAGGTTCCGGAAACTTTGACTGAGGTGATATCTGGAAAATGGCCGATAGTCACCACACATTCTGGCTCTTTTTTTAAGGAAAGCATGATGGATTTCTTTTTCTCCCCGAAGAATGAGCATTTTTATATACGAATGATGTTAATAATTCGACAAATCACTAAAGTTTGCAATTTCGATGACGCCAGGTTTAGCCTCACCAAAATAGAAACACCATTCCGATGCGACGGTTCAGAGGATATACTGTCAAATGAGAAGCCAACAGTATTTATTGACCGAGAAGACCGATCCGCGTCATTTCAACTTGCATTTTCAAGCTCAAACCAGTTCTGGGTAAGTCAAATGCGTTCAGTCCGAGACATGCAGACTGACTATGGGATGATGGTACGTAACAACTATTTTGGAAAGCTGATGTTGCCAATTATTCGCGCATGGATGGATGCAGGCCTAGAAAGTCATTATTTGAAGGTGAAAGGCCTACAGGCTATGAAAAAACAGGACTTCTTAGAGGAAAGAATGCCGTATGTTGTTGATCAGATGAGAGAAAAATCGAATGTACTGGGATTCAGCCCAACTACACAGGCTATGAAAAAATAGGACTTCTTAGAGGAAAGAATGCCGTATGTTGTTGATCAGATGAGAGAAAAATCGAATGTACTGGGATTCAGCCCAACTACCATAGCACTGTTTGCTCCAACGTTAAAACTCGTTTGCATACTTTTAGGGGCGACAATAGCATGTTTCCTTTCTGAATTCGTGATAACAAGAATTTTGATTGGGAGTTATAGGACCATTTCTTTGATTATTAAGGTCCATGAGTTCAGGACGGCTGTACGTACCTATGGCGATGGTTTTACTCACAGTTATTCTGGAGGTTTTCTGCAAAGTATACTGAAGGCATAATTTGAAACTCTACATGCAGCACAAGTAACATGGCAATAAATCGCATCGTCTTGATAAAATTCAAGGGATTTAGTTTAGCTTGACTTGCACTCTTTTCAATTCCTCCTAAAGCTGACAGCTATGACCCTATTTGTAATGAACTCCACTTGGAGGAGCCGAAAGCAGACAAAAATACGTTAAAATAATCAGCTAATTATTTAAGGAAAAAATTGCTGCTTTCTGCTGCTGCTCTCTGGGAATGAGCCCTAAAAGATTGAACGGTTTAGGAGATTCAGAGGTCGTAATATCCTGACGTATGAGTCCGTGTGGGACCTTAGGGGAATGACTTCGTATGAGCAATTTTTATACTTCACATAAAGGTATCATCCCATCAAAACTGGACCCTTTGCCATTAAAAAAAAAATCGGACACATGTAGGAACATGTGGGAAACTTGTCCAAAAGGGCCCAAAAGTTCATATGTTCTTTCTTGGCGCTATACTAATGTTCTTACAAAGTTTTAGCCTAATCGGAATAAGGGCAAAGGCTACTGGTGTTACACGGTGTCCTCGAAGCATGGAGAGGCGGAGAGCCGTACGGACAGGATACAGATCGACGAACATTAGTACAACTTTTAAGTACAATACAACAACAGCGGCCACAAACCAAACGGGGAAAGAAGTGCTCAATCTTGTTCAGTTTTTGACGCTGATCAAGAATCTATCATATGTCTGTTGCCCAAAGGCTTACTCCCGGTGATATCAGCGATGAAAAATTCATTTTCTAAGGGTATCCCATTAATTCAGGGAAGCCAATAGAACTATTTCGCATTTTTTCACTACATCATAACAAACGCTGCTGGCTTCCAGGTGCATAGCTGTACTTTTGCCTAAAAAACCTGAAAATGATTTTAGATTTTTTTTGTAAAAGCTATAAATGCAATTAAAAACTATATTTAAAAATATTCACTATCTAGCATTTAAAAACTATTTGGGGAATATTAAAAGCTTTTTTAAGCAATTTCCTAGGCTTTTTAGCGGCAACCTGAAGCATTTTTTGACGTAAGGCCCTATTTGTGTGCAATGGAAGGACTAAAATGAAAAGAAACTGCGTCACTTTCAAGCCAATAGCATTGTTT
>VICI01002297.1:0-17202 GCA_019593645.1 Akabosia matsudoensis
CTACGATAGTACAACACGAAGTACTACGATAGTACAACACGAAGCACTACGATAGTGCAACACGAAGTATGTACTACGATAGTACAACACGAAGCACTGCGATAGTGCGACACGAAGCACTACGATTGTGCAACATGACACACTTCTTTAATGTAGCAGCAATGAGTGCTTATCAGAAAAACAGTGTGGCCGATTTGTCTGAAACTGTGTTACAAGCATGCTCTTAATGACTCAAAGGAGTGTGCCAAGTCTCAAGTCTGTACGTCTAAGCGTTTCTGAGATTTCACGATAACAGACAGACATAACTTACGATCTTATAAAGCAGCTTTCGCTACTTAATAAAATATTTTGTGCATTTACGAAGAATTATCGTCAAGTTTCGTCACCCTGTAACTCGTCACGAAGACGAAGTCAGACAGAGGTACCTGAAGCAAAAATGATCCACTTATGGAGCCCTATTCAAATCATCAATAAAATTTTTTGTCGATTTACGAAGCATTATCGTCAACTTTCGTCACCCTATAACTCGTCAATGAGACGAAATCAGACATAAGTTCATGAACCAAAAATGATCTACGCATGGAGCTCTATCCAAATCGTCAATAAAAATTTTTGTCCATTTACGAAGCATTATCGTCAACTTTCGTCACCCTGTAACTCGTCAACGTGACGACTTAAATGGTCAACCTCAACACCATAGAATTGCTTATGGTCAACAGTCATGCAGTCAAAGTTGCAAGCCAGAACCATAAGCGGTTCCTGAGATTTCGCGGTAACAGACAGACAGACAGACAGCACTTACGATCTTATAAAGCAGCTTTCGCTACTTAATAAATATGTTTATATGCGCGAAAATCCCAATGACAGTAAAAATAGTCCCGTTTCTTAAAAAGAGGTACAGCTTCTATTGTGAAAACATCGCGAAAAATATTATATGAAACCCATACCTGAATCCCTAAATAACTTCTAATGCACTAGGATAACGTTAAAGTGTGTTGTACCCGTTATCGGTGTACTAGTAATGTTTATCTACTGCGTACATAAACCAGTTCTAAACCAAACATGATTTTACGTAATTTTCTAACCTTGGTCCTCATCTGAGCAAATCCTGTATGATATTCTGCTTTAGGATCACCGATGAGGAACCCGAGATGATCAGTTTGGAACATCCAGTTACTAAAAACACAAGGGGACAAACATCCTTTTCGTACACAAAGTCAACACGTACATCTTTTCGGCGACAACTGGACTGGAAACCCACCATATTATTATCACGCTTTGTGAAAACGTGCAGAGGGGTTTGTTAACAGGGATTTGATGTTGTCCTTGAACACTATATTATTTTATCATGAGCGAAGCAGTTTGTTGTTGAAACCATAAGCAGAACTGACCTAGGTGAAACTGGGTGCGTACATGGGCAAAAGCTGATCAGTACAAATGTGCAGCAATGAATAATTTAAGCCACGAAAAGAACTTTTTTGGAAAACAAAAATTTTATGTTTTCAACTATAGTGAAGGAAATTTTATTTCAAAATCCAAAAACAAAATACAACATGAATCCTCATCAGGGATGAACATTGTGTTAACTGCAAATTTTTGTTGTTGTTTGTTTCAATTGATAATCTAGATGATGAATCTTGGCATCCACTTTAAAATGTTGCGTGTTCTACCACGTAACTTCAATAATCTATAAAAAAAATAAAAAGTAAAAAATCTTTAAAAACATTTGCACCAGTATAATTCAGATACCTGCCATCCCATTCTCTTACTTGCTATTACTATTACCATTCTAACTGCAATCCATGCTATGTAATCCAAGTTCGTTTCCAATTCGTCAATCAGAAAACTTCTGGGTAGAGTGCTGTTCGAGCAGCTTTGGCACTCTGGTAGATTATAGGGCAATGGATATGAGGGGCAGCAGTAGGTCGCAGCTTACTGATCAAACTTCCCCCTGCACGTTATAGGTCCACTTACATTATAATGTAAAGAATTTCGAATATCAACGTATAAAGTGGCCACAGGATAGACCCGGAAGGATATGAGCAGGGTATTTTACATAGGACAATCGGGCCGATGTTCTGGAATGAGATAGGCTATATAGCTTCGGTCCCGCGGAAGCCACACTGGAGCTGGATCTTAAACGAATAAAATATATGACAAATCCATGTAAATATGTGAATATTCATATTTTTTGGACTAATCCATTTCGTTCACGAGCAATTACTTAAATATATAGAGCAGAACTTACTTTGATCATCCTACCAGGGCAGGGCAAACATGTTCAGGTAGGTTGCAGTCAAAGCAGCGGTCCAGGGAATCGTGGGCACTAGCAGTCATACCCATACCAGGATCTGAAATATAAGTTAAAGAATGAAAACAAATACCTACCATAAATTATTTTCATGTATAAAAGTGAATTTTATAACAATTTACTGTCCGAAGATCGAAGACGTACGTGTTCTTGTTAGACTAGGCTTAGAAAAGTCGGAATTACAGGTAGCCTGTACGCCATCTTGCCCAAAACCTTGGAATGTTTCGATGTTGTTCTGTATAGAATAAGCACAATTTTCTGGTCCTGGATCTGGTTGGCTCCGATCAGTTTCAATCCTTGATGCAAATAATGGGTTCACCTCAGCATTTATACCCGGTCCAGAAGGGCTGTTCAACTCAAATTCGGACCCCGGTCCGATTTCTGCGTCCATACCATCATTTTCGGCCGCTTGAGAGTTTTCGAAAACCCACTGTAATAGATCCCACAATTCAGCTTCCATTTTTAGTTACGTCAGAATAAAAGTCGACAGTTTAACGTGATATTTTAGCTTTAAAGCCAACTACTGAATGGTTCGAAAGCAGAAGTTATCAGCCATAAATAGACACTAATCGACTATAAGTAACAATACGATGATATTTTAAACTTTTCATGCAGAAAGGAAAAGTGGTGAAACCTATTATGAAGCGACAAGTTATTTTGAAATTATTTTCGTCAGAGTTCCTAAATTAGTCTTAGTATAGCATTTTATGCAAAACATAGATCAGTCAAAATCAACTTCGATTTTTGTGTTAGCGACCATTAGATTAAAAATACAATGCGGGGGAGCATTTCCATTATCGTTGGGATGCCTTTTCGGAGGCCACTTACTTTCAAGCGATTCCGAGTTCATTTATTACATCGCAGTGTTTGTCAAAGTTTATGATAGAGAAACATACTTTTGAAAGGAAGCCAAGAACATTTTGGTTTACAGAAGCTTCCTAAGTGTCATTTCAGGTAAGCTTCATTCATGGATTAATTATGGAACATTTATGGAACGATGTCAATCAAGAGAAAATTAGGGAGAATGAGTTTTGGATTGTTCGGTTCATTAATTGATGAAACGAAGGATAATGCGTATAGCAAAAAATAAAATTGTTTCAGAAAGAGAACTTCAGCAAACTATACTTCTTACAATACTAGATATTTCTTTTTAGGATTGTACTTTCGAATGATGTATAATTTCATAATATCTTCAAGTTTATTAGTTTGTTTTACAGCATATTAATCAATTTCCTATTATGACCTTACCGGGTGCATAGTACATATTTTTATGAGTTGCTCACACTTTGGAGATGGCTTTCCCTTTATATCTTATAGCTTAAAGAACAATAAGCTATAACTATGAACTAAAGTTTTATCTAGTACAAAAGTAATCTGATAAGATAATATATCCGTCGCTACGTTCAACTCATGATTCATAGGGTGAGCAGGATTCCATCCAGCAGTGGTGAAGACCTTCTTTGACCTCATATCCAGTTACCACTTACCACAAACGGAAGCTAAAATGAGGTGCTCGCATTACTTTATCATACTCATCATTATAATATTAGTTATTTCAGAGGTAAGGCTAAATTGAATATTACATGGATGCATTGCATCTTAGGTTAATATTATCAAAGCAAATAATAGCTTCCAGTACATTTTCTATTCATTTTATTTTTAAAAGCTATCAACCCAGAATTTTATTAAACACGGAAAAACGGGGAAAAGAAAAGGGAAAGACAGGAAAAAGTCTAAAGCTGGAAAGTGGCGAAAAGAACTATCCATGTCAAACCGAAGAAGGAACTCTCATTAATTTACACTGAAAGAATGTTAGCCAAATTTTTTTTGTATTGAGAAGCATTTCCATGTATCATTTCCAGATATGTCTAATGCATCGAATTTTGTCACTAAATAAATAAATCTAAATGGTTTCAAACATGTCGCGTACTCAAGAAAAAGGAAATTAAATCAGCCTGTACTGCAAACCGATGATGTTCCCTTAATGGATGTATTTGTGGATCAGTTCTCGCATGAAATATGCAGCTGCTCCACTGATTTTTGGTATCATATTTCACTCCGTACAATTTTTCATACATTTGATAATAATAAGGAGTCATATAGAAGATTATTAAGTTAAGCATCGGACTGCTTATTGGTCTGGGTTGAAAATTTTCCCATTTGCAAAAAACTTATTTACGTAGGTACAAACTCAACATTTTTACATTTCTACATTTAGAGTTTTCTGTCTGTTGGCGCCAATTTGTTCGTGTGTAAATATGAGTCCTCTGTTAAATCGGCGTACTTCAGCTAAATTTGGGGTACAAAACGATAACTGGACTTTGTGGAGTGCCTGGAACGAAGACCTTGAAGCTTTAGTGGGGAATATTGCATTTAATCCAGGCATGCTAATAGAAAAAGCGAACAATTTATTATTCACCTTACGCCTCCTTGATTGTGGTTGGAGGTATTTGGATACAGGCCAGTACATACTGGTATAAATAATATTTAACCTTTTGTTATTGTCATATTTCTGCACGCTGATAAAAACTAGATTTTTGATTAAATTCATCTCAGGTACACGTTGAGGATTCAGATATTGAACAAAAGTACAACCGGAAGAGGCAAACGATTAGGCTTGAAGCTAATGTTTGGAACAACAACTCTCCGCAAGGATCACGGCGTATAGAAATATTGGCTTGTTCCAGCTTAGCTTTGATGCTGATGGCCGTGGTGAAACCGAAAGATTACTTGCTTATATCTGGGGGTTATCAGAGTGCAGCTGGTGATCCTCCGCTGTTGAGCTTGAATTATGGAAATAATCATGCTATCAGGATACTACGAATCAATAAAGTTCCTCCAAGCTGGGTACAAAGAAGATAAAAATATGATTGGTTTTAACTGATACATCAATTATGTTAATATTTTAGAATGGAAGCACTCTACACGAGTTAATTAAGCCAAAAAATATATCAGGATGGTTTAAATTTTCATATTTGGCAACCTGGTCAAGTTTGATGCGTTAATGCGCCTCGTTTGTCTCGAAGGGACTCCGTTGACGATACATTTACATACGACCAGTATTTGTGGTGAGTGGACATTTCTATCACATGAACATTTTTCACAACACAGAATATCATGAAAATGTTTGTCATTAGTTCAAGGCCTCCAAAAACAGTACCCAATCTTCGATAACTATTGCGCTGCATACTTACTCGTCAGGATGAAATGCGGGAAAAGTCTTTTCGAGAGAAAAGTTTATGCTCATAAACCTTCTCGATTTGAGGGGATTGCCCTGAAAAATGGCTTGAATCCTCCTCTGTTTGAACAAAAAAAGTTATCGGTGAGAATAAAGGTTCATTTTAATTTCGTAAAAAACACCCAGACACTAACCAAGTACTATTATGTTTTATATGAAGCACACCGTAAAAACCAATCACAGATGGAAAATGTTGGCGTTTGTGTTTGTAGTACTCTTCATTGGAATGATACTTTGGAAAATCGGCTCTTCGGTAGTGTCAACAATTGTTTTCTATTCCAACACAATCAAGAACACCTGGATATCCTTTGCATGTTCTATTTGTCAGCAAAATGCGAAATGCAAAATTTGAGTTAATCTGTTCAAATGAATGTAAACCTAATTAAGTTCGTACATCATAAAGCAGCCAACATGTACATGTAAATTAAAAATTAAAAGTACATTACCCGTATTTGAAAACAACAGCACACACTTTATTGCCTTCTCCGTCTTAATTTTCAGTTTTGAATGCGCCCCGTTTGGTTTTCCTTGGCCATACGTGACAGACATAGAATCTTACAATTTAACCATGCAGCAACCAAATACATTAAACTTTGCCCTGAAACTAACGACTTTTTACTACATATGCATATGACCACAATTTTGAAATGAGCGTTTTGGACCTTAACAAAATACAAATTTCTCTCAAGGCGCTTAAAAACAAATAAAATGCTTCTTTCTATTGCTTTTCATGATATGAAATCGTGAGTCATACATGCGCAAGACCTTCAGATGTCTCCATAAATTGTTTAGAAAATCTTTTTCATCTGCTCAGAAAATAAAGTTCATTCATTATGGACAATTCAACCTCAAATATTCAGTTGCATTTCATTAGGATCAAAAACCAACCTGTCAAGTCATCAGCATTACCATCATACATATGTTGTAATCATTGGATGAAATAATCCAAAGAAAAGCCGAGAGAACAATGCTGTAAAATCGTGAATAAGTTTTTTTATAGTCTCCTTTGTTCCTTGTTCCACTCTATAATTTCACCTCATCTGTGAGTAATTGTATCTCTTAGATCCTCTTTTTTGTTGCTGCTGGACATTCTTTTTGAAACCCCGATGTTGATTTTGTAACCTTCAAAAATTACGAATAGCACTCCATCCGAAATGTTCCAATCACGAGTATCATGTCTTTTTCATACACAGCCACAATGCAAAAACGAAAACGTTTAAGCAACTCATTTTCAGTACAAATATTTTAATCTACTTTTTTCAGGATATGTTTTTTTGTTTGCGTCAAACAAGTGCATTAACAAAGTATTTGTAGGGCTTGACTCATCTTTTTCTTGGCCAGAAGTCAGGTTTATCTATACAACTGATGTTTTTATTGAGAAAAAAAAACACATTTCAGTTCGTAACATGACGTCTCGCCATTTCTGCCAAACGATTCACCTGTGTTGCCAAAAACCTTGGATGGTTCTCATATAAATGTTTTATATCTTCAGCAAGACAGACAGACAAACAAAACGCTTGAAATTACTATAAAACCTCGTGCAAAGTAGGTACTTGCTTCGCCACAGTAAACATGACTTTGCGATTGCAATCATCCTCACTTTTTGTTTTTACGTTCTCACACACCGTATCTTTAAGCTGGACACCCAAAAATGCCTAATGATGACACACATGTAGCATCTTCGAAATTTTTATATATTAGTAGAAAAAAATATTCCTCTCATGGAAGCTGACGACAGTTAGCACACACAGCCACTAAATATTAGCAATACATATGTGCAAAAATGCGAGTCTATTAGCACTCGTGTCCATCTTTGATGTTTTTTCGAGGGCTGTTCACTCCAAGAGCAAACCAAATGTGTATTTTATATTCTTCACTGGATCGCTAATGAATTTCTAAATGAAAAGAAAAATCGTATAATGAATTGTTTCAAAGCACGAAATTACAAATGTGCGTTCAATTATTCCCGTAGCGAATTTTGCTAATGCGTCTATTCCCATGAACCAAACATTTTTATTTTAAAGACGGCAAATATTCATAAACGTTTTATCGTCTTTGCCGTGACTTTGAGAATATAAGATTTGTTAGGCATTTTATAGAAGACGGAATGAAGACAATTGTTTGTGTTAGTTGTCCAGCAGGGTTTAAACACTGGGATTTTTTGCTGTTAAAAATGAATTGCATTATTTGACGGTAAAGCCAGCTTTTAGTTAAGCAAGCCCACACGGGATTTGTGCATGTCGTGCTTGGTGAATTTTTTGCAAGAGAGACAAATGTGTTTCTAACTAAACCAGTTCTCGCAAAGAACTCCCAAAAGAAGGTATGAAAATACGTGTGGGATTTACTGAAAAAAAGCATATTGTGTAATAAATATTGAGTAAAGTCTCAGAATCAAACTGGTATAGGATCTGCTTTTTTTATGCTTGTCCGGTTTGAATACGGACGCAAAAGGAAACAATCGACGAGACAAAGGCGTGACTGTATTTTTCGACATTGGGTGATATTAGAAGTATAGGGGAATCTATAGTGCAGAAGAAAGTGGGCTTGATTGAGGGAAACAAGTGTCCACGAGAAAGAAATATACTTTTGTTTAAATCTATCAAGAAACTATTTCATGATGAAAGGGACCGTCGCGGTCCTTATACTGGTGAGTGGTTTGTGGTGGTACTTCTCATTTCAAAGTATATTAAATATTAACAAAGTTTTTTTTAATGCACGAATTGTACTTTAATTTAGGTGGCGGGATGTGTCAGCTCAGCGTTTTTAGACACGAGGTCCCCCCATTCAAGTAAAAACGACTGGGATGATGATGACTCAATGGTGATCGCATCGACAACTGCTCCTCCAGAGAAAGATGAGGCTCAAAGTACTCCAAAACCAAATCCAGAGGACTTGAAAACGGAAGAGCAACAAAGGCCACGATTTATTTCACTAATTCCAGCAGGAACTCACATGAGTGGTGGTCCATCGAAATCGGATCAAGAAGAATTGAAGTATCTTGTGGAACCATCGACACAAAACTCGAAAGAAGTTGATAACAACAAAGATGAGGAGTCGTCATCCACACCTGCAGCATCCTCAGAGGAAACTAGTTCCCAAACTTCGGGAGACGATGAAACGACAGAAAAATCACCAAGATTGGTACACATTCAATTAGGGAAAGTACCCTTGACCTTTGAAATGCTGCCAATGAGGGAAGAGAAACAACAGCTTCTGGGGCGACTAGATACGAAACCTGTTGGATTTTTTCCTCCAGAACAAACAATCGTTGACAGAGAAAAACTGAATGGCCTTGATTCTCAGAAGGAAAGCGATGACGCTAAGGAGGTCAGCACCACAGAAATCATAACTGGAAAACCAGTTCCCGATTTAGAACTTCTTCCACAAGAACCATTACGCTATATGGTTCCACCAAGTAGGGACTCGGAAGGAGAAAATATTTGGAGACTGTACCCAAAAGCTGGAGATCAAAGAGATCTGGATTCGCCCCAAACAACTATCAATCCTCTTCTGGAACGAATTGCGGACTTTTTGCAAAAAGCTAAACGAGAGCTTGACGCTGAAACAACTACACAAAGTGATGACACCGTATCAACAACTGATGACGCTCCATCAACTACAGAGCAGGTGGGAAGTACAACCGAGCAATCTAACGACGATAAAGACGAAGAAGAAAATGTTAGCACCACTGATCCCCTTGCCCCAAGCTCCGACATTCCTGAGGATAGTAACGGTGACTTGACTCCATCCTCCCCAGCACCTATTCCAGAGGAGCCTTCAGACACCGCTGAGCTAATTACAACAGCCCGTGGGCCTACTATCCTGTATCAGCGTCCGTACACCATTGAGTCACAACCACCTCCATTCCCAATCGGCTACACATCTTCTCCAATAACACCCCCAATCACTAATGAAATTTCGACATCAAGCTTCCGTCCATACGTTCCCGAACAAAATATTGAGTACAATCGTCCTGATAACCAGTTCAACTCCTACTACTACTCCAACTCAAATCCGGCTTCGATTTTGCGTCGTCGCATGATGATGTCATCTCACGACATTCCATCAACAACGACGACCACGACGTTACCACCTCCCCCAAGCCAAAACATTTACGTAGCACCTCAAGATTCGTACTGGCCAACGTATGATAATACAAATAGCTACAGAAACAATTACTATGAAAGTCCCAACAATTTTTATAGTGCTCCGGGCTACAACAATTGGAATAGCAATTACAACCAAAACTATAATAACGGATACAATCCCAATTACAATACAAATTATAATCCATTCACGTCATCTCGCCGAGGTGGCTTCGACTACTACTTGAGACCACAGCGTCAAGTTTACGTTCCACAATCAATAAGCCCACCAGCCGCTCCGTACAATTCCATTTTCAGTTCCTCCTCCGAAGAACCCTCAACTTATGGAAATCAACTCAATGATTACTCATCCTTGGTCAATCCAAATTATAATCCATACGTTTCGTCACCAAACTCGGAATCTCAAGCGTCTTTGTACGGAACTAACTATCGTCAGTCGATGATTCCATACAGGAGGCCGTACTCGTACCCAATTACCAGCTCAAATTTGGTTAATGACTTGATGATGTATGCGCCCATGTATTCCCATAACCAATACAGAAGAGTTGAGGCAGAATACTTTTGAAGATATTTGTCTTTTATGTGGAAAAGAAAAGCGGTTTAGATACAGAGAACAATAGACTTTCTGATCTAATTTGCTTGGATAAAATTTTTACAGGGGCAACGTGAAACTTTTGTAGCCAAAAGACAATACCAATGGTTTTAATGAAGTTTAAGGAAGAAAATGTGTGTACTTATAGGTTTACTGATATGAA
Organism: Akabosia matsudoensis; assembly: GCA_019593645.1. NCBI lineage: Eukaryota > Metazoa > Arthropoda > Collembola > Entomobryomorpha > Paronellidae > Akabosia > Akabosia matsudoensis. The sequence continues at coordinate 10,411 of VICI01002297.1, forward strand.
AACAAAAAAATTAAAAAATGTTAGATAAGTTCTTGTTTTACTTCTATTGAAAATTGCAATAAAAACAATCAAAGTATCTCGAACAGAGAATCATGCTCTGCACAATCCCATCATTTTGCCTCATCAATCTTGAATGAACTTCATCTCTATGTTAAAGCACTTATGGATATCCTGACGAATAGATAAACGAAGCTGCACTATGTTTAGCAGGTAATGAATTGGCCGGGGTCATGGGTCAACTTTTTTTCTTTGGGTTGAATTTGACGAAAGTTGGAGGAGTTTTTTTTTTCGCCTGGAAATTTGGAGTAAAATATCACGGGAAAGCTCTCAGCTACGACTTTCAACTTTTCAATGTAATGTTTTCTCTGTTTCTTTTCTGATTTGCTTTCAGCTTCGTCATTATAGCTGTAGCTTTACAGCTTGTATTTTTAAGATCATTTTGCACAATATGGGTTTACCGAAGTCTTTAAGTTAATTCACAGTACCTAGATAATTAGCACGTCTCTGTTATTGACAGAAGCAAAGATGGAAACATTAGTAGTCGAAATTCGCTAAATACTTGGTTTATAGTATTTCCTACATGATTTCAATACTGTGATCACCTAGCAAGTCTAACACCGAAAATATTCCAGGACGAATGTCTATCTTAATGCGATCATCATTCATTCTAGGAAAACATAGTGATTCAGATTCGAAGAAAAAGCTCCAATGACCAATCCGCATGGAATAGTGAATTATTATTCTAAAAATAGGATGCATTTTAATTTGCGAAAAGTAATTGATGCTAATTAAATGATAAATACTGCAAAAATATGTGCCTTTAGAAATTTCTCGGTGAAGTCAATAGTGTTTACGCGCGCCCAAACAAATTCGGTATTTAAGCAAAGTATCCTACTCCAGCTTACTTAAATGTTTTATTAGACACCGTGGAGAATCTTTCATCCAAACTGATATGGCAAATTTTCTGGTGAGATAATTTTTATAGAATGTCTCTTGAAGTTTCTAAAAAAGTTTAAAGCAAAAATCAGGTTTCTTTTTGCTTGTTTGCAGACGCTTCTTATGGCGAGCTTGCTAACATGTGCGCTCGCATGCTTGATCGCTAGTCCAGTACTTGCTGATTATTCAAGAACGCGGTACGACCGTGGAGGAGGCTGGAATGGGGGCTATGGCGGAGGATACGGTGGCAATTACGGGGGTGGTTGGAGACAGCCACCTTACGGAGGTAACTACGGAGGTAACTACGGAGGATGGCGACAACCAGGGTATAATAGACCTCCATACGGTGGTGGAAATTGGAGACCAGGGTACGGCTATGGCGGCGGTCGCATTCCAACAATTGTTATAGGATAGCTATAGACAGCGAAACTGCTCATCGCTCGCAAAATGACTCACAAAACAATGTTCGTTACATTAATTTTACAGCTATAAATTTAATCACGACTGTACTATTTTGTTTTTGAATAATAAACGATATTCAGTTATACAATTTTTTCTACAACGTTTGCACTCTCATTTGCAACACTAGTCGGATGAATAGTCATGTGATCTTTTTCCAGCGCCTGCAAAAGCTGCCTGGTTTCTCTGATATCATCGTCGACAGAGCTAGGAAGGCCAACCGAGTCTTCGTCTTCCCTGATTTGCATGAGCGTTGACAGTTTTTCCTTCAGGAAGGGAACTTTCTCTGACTCAAGTTGTTCCTTATAATCAGACATTTTCTTGTCGCGGAGCTCGTTGCAGTACAAGTTGACCAATACGTTAAGCGAAGCTTTACGTTCAATACGAGCATTTCTGAGAACAACAAATTTAAATTATGTTCATACGTTCAAATTTGGAATTTGTAAATTTCACTTACGGAGCTTTGAGCTTAAAGATGACTGCCATTTTCTCTAAAATCCATTCGAATCTTTTGTAGTCCCTGTGTCTCATTTGGTTCAGCCACTTCTTTCTCTTATCGATGAGTTCTTTCACAGTTACTCGAAAATACCGAGACCGGATTTTATCCGGGTCGTGCCTAAATATATCCTGGATATTCCGGATTCTCCACGTGGCCCATGTAACTGCCAATATCAATATAAAACTGTTTTTTCTTGGAGTCAATTTATTCTGGATATTTATGATATGATCCGGGTTTTTACTTTTGAAATCCAAACTGGTGTTGTCGTATTTATGGCGTTTTGTTTGCGACACCATATCCTGCAAAACTATTTTTGTTCCTTCCCGCCTTCCTCCAAACTCCACTGTGAAAATCTTTCTTTGCTCTTCTGGAAGCCTACAATCATGTACAAATCATGTTGTAAAATAAACTTTAAATAGGAAAAGTACATTACACGACACGTGTTCGAGTCTTACTCATTGATTATCTCTGCAAACGGCTGGAACTCTAGTTTTAACCAGGTCTTATCTATAGGCTCGAACGGCTTCAAATCCCCCGACAACCGAGGATCCCATGACCTTAATTTATCCGGCCGTACATGCTTAATCACTTTGTGAAACTCATGGGTATCCACTGTTGCCGTGACCCAGGGTTTCCTCAACCGCGACACCGATACAACTGGACTAGTATGAAGTAATCGCTTCGAAACTTCACTCACCAACAGTCTTTTAGGGATGATACTCATGTTTCTCTATTCGATTATTAGACCAATAAGCTAAACCATTACTTAATCAAAGTTTAGTATCTTAATCAAAGAGAAAAAGTTCACTGCAGCAGTTTTGTTTGCAAAACGACTGCAGCGGTGTGTGTTTTGGAACAACTGGGGTAATGAGAACCGAAACCATATGTGACGTCGATGAGCTTGCACCAAAAGCATGGTAAAAACTCAACTTCCTCCCACCACCCTTTTTGTCCAGTAGTGTTGCGTATTGTCCAGCCAGGTGATAATTAGTCACTGAAAATATGCTTCGCTGAGCGATTGAATCCAAAGATTTGCCGTAATTTTTAAGTTTCTCAGGGATCTACCTGGTGAAAGTTTAGTCCACGTGGAATAAGGGTTGGTTGGAATTAATTAGCATTTAAAAGCACGTTGCATTCTGAACGTTTCGTTGATCAGTGGAACGTATTAATTCGTAGGGTTACCCGGAGGTTGTCTTACAATCAACTTCAATACTTTGGTAGGTAGGTGGCCAGATATGTGCTCTCTTTTTTTCTCTTCATTCCGTAATGTGTAATGGCAACGTATTTTTTGTTTGGGTACAACTAACTCTTTTTTAAACAAACAATCTTTCTGTGTAGAAAGTAAACAGGTCGTTTTTTGGACCAGTAAATGGACACGGTGGATAAATAATGGTCGACGTGGCTCCAGCACCTTCATTGTCAGCAAGGAAAGACACAGACTATGAGAACTGGACGAAGGAAGAGCTAATTGAGAAAATACGGAAACTAGAGTGTCACGTTTTTCAGCTCCGCCATGTCATTGCCAAGCGACCTGATAGCAAGCAGTGTCTCGATGACTTTGACAGGTTGTCAAGGAAACGGGTTGGAGGTGAAGGGACTGAGGAAGGGATTCAGAATGCTCGGAAAGCCAAGAAACCTCGGCCGTTCGACTTTTCTTTGTAAGTATTTTATGTGCTGTTTGTTTCTATGTCGCACGTTGCGAGACTAAAACTGTTGCACGCACAGTTAAAACTTCAAAATTTAACGTTAAAAGGCACGAAACAAGGCACATAGCTCTTAAGTTCCTATACCTGGGCTGGGACTATCAAGGTTTTGCGTGTCAGGAGGATACCAATGAGACAATTGAGGCGTATTTGTTTAAAGCTTTGAATGTGACGAGACTTATTGAGGATCGGATCAAAGTCCAATTACCACCGGTGTGGTAGAACGGACAAAGGCGTTTCCGCATTTCAGCAGGTTGGTGCGTTTTTTAGGGTTGTCCATGTATATGTCGGTATAAGGTTATAGTTTGCGTAGTAACATCTTTTCTTTTTGTTTCGTAGGTGATTTCGTTAAATCTTAGAAGCAAAGTTGTAGATGGGAAAGAGTCGTTAGATTACTGCGGCATGCTGAACCGAGTGCTTCCAAAACAAATTAGAATGTTAGCATGGGCCCCCGTTCGACCTGACTTTTCGGCGAGATTCGACTGTAATCGAAGAATGTACAAGTACTTTTTCCCCCGAGGAGATTTGGATTTAGGGGTAGGTCATACAAACGATTCTTCTCTGAGAAAGTAGTAGTGTTTTGTAATTAGCATACCTTTTCGTGTTTTGATTTGTTGCAGAAAATGCAAATTGCTGCAAATTACTTACCAGGGGAACATGACTTTCAAAATTTATGCAAGGCAGATGGTGAGAGAACCACAGTGAGGAGAGTAATTAAGGCAGAGATAATCTCTCAACAGGAGGATAGTCCGTTGAGCATGTGTAAATTGCTTATTGTTGGCCAGTCGTTTGTCTGGCATCAAATTCGATGTATTGCTGCTGTACTTATACTTGTGGGAAGAGGACTGGAGGAACCTGAAATTGTAAAAGACTTGCTTGATTTAGAGAAGAATCCGAAAAAGCCTCAGTACAGTATGGCAGTAGACTATCCTTTGGTTTTATATGATTGCAAGTATCCAGAAGAAGAAAACAGTGAAATTGTTTGGGAGCACTCACAGCACTCCTTGAATTTAGTTTTAGCTGATTTGCAAACGATCTGGACTGAAAATTCCGTCAAGGCTGCTATGATTGCTGAGATGATGGTTGACATTGATTCAGATTTGATATCGCCACCACCTGTAGAGCATGCCAATTGTTTGTTGATGGGAACTAAACGCAAATCCTATCAGAAATTGTTAGATCGGCCAAAATGTGGAAATTGAGCTATTGTTACGAATTTTTGTTATGAATAAATTTGTTTTATATCAATGAAACTTTAGTCAGACCCCTTTATCAATAAGTCTCGCATCGAAGCACGTGAACTTCAAGAGCATGAAGCTATTTGAAGCCATATTTATATTTTCTGATGCATAAATTCATGTTTATAACCTTTGCAGTGTTCCTCTTAACAATACACACGATGATTTTCTCAGCGACTGCATCAACTGACGAATATATTGACTTTACCGATATGGGAAACTACGACCACAGCGTTCAAAGAAATATTCGCAAGATGAGCGAATATGGAATGGTTGCTCAACAACCACACGATATTGCTACAATCCCTACTAAGCAGTCTGGAGGAACCTGTGAAGCGAGCTGTGAAAGGTCACTCCAGTATCTACAGAGGACGATAAAGTCACTTTTACGACAAATGCGTGTTCATGTAAGTTAGATACGAAGGCGAATTGTTTCAATAATGACTGGTGTGGCAAAAACGGATTCTATTATTCTAAATTTGTAGAGTCATTTATTCGGCCCCGGGGAAGCGATAACGATTGATCTCCAAGCTGAGTTGAAATACGACGACTATGTCACTCTCAACAAATTTTCTATGTCACCAAATGAGGCTGATAAGTATTTGTATCGAGTTGATGAAATAATGTCAAATTTGATACATGTAGTTGAGCACTCCTCCTCGCGGTTCGACTTTTTAGAAAACATTATCCCCTTTCAAGCTTTCTACAGTTTTAAGGTATTGTTAAAGAAAACATTCGGATGTATACATTACATGCGTCATTTTCAGTTCTTATAATAGTTTCGTCCATTTTACAGTTTGTAGTTATTCTTCTTACCTCCATGGTTGTCTGCTCTCTTATCGTAATGCTATTTGTGAAAGCGTTTTACACTCCAGCAGTTCATATTCAATTGTTGTATGGATTTTTAATAATTTTCATACTGAGCTGTGTCTGGAGTTATTCCAGTTTGTATGAGGTAAGTCTTAAGCAGTACCAGTCGCACTAAGCACTAAATTATGAAAATTTAATCATACTATTCATATTGTTAATAGGACAAAAAGGCAGAAATACATGCCCACATGGTCCAGTCAAACGAACTCCCCCCAAAAGAATGTGATTATGATAACCTACAGTGGTATGAAAAGTTTTGGTCCTTTGTACGCACAGATCTCCTAAAAGGTAAGACATTCATGTGGCCACTATCAAAACATGCATTATAATTTTTCTTCAGTTACTAACGATACTGGCACTGATTCGTTGTTCTGCAGGGAAAGATGCGTGTCGCGAGCACTACACACACACCATGACAGACCCATTTTGGAAGGTTAACCCTATGTCAGCCATTTCCAATACTGCAGGCTACTTCATTTTCTCTCCCCTCGACTATATTGGCGGAAAGCTTGGAAGTTTCTACACCAACTTTATCGCCGAAGCGCCGTTCTATGCAAAACCGTTCATTTTCGTAATAGTCGTCATCATAACAGTGTTGATCTTAATGTCCTTAATGGGACCCTTTCGTATTGCCACACCATTCCTAACCCTCGAACCGGCCTGGCGTCCTGTTGTCCCGGCGTTGGAACATCCCGTCCAAGTTAATCCCATACCTCGACGCATGATCGGTCTAGTTCGCAACGAAATTATGGAGCGACCGGACGGCCCTGTTGTGAAAAGTGTTCGGAATGCTGCCACGGATATGGACGGCTTTCAAGAGTATTTGACCGACGAGGGCTCCGACGACTTAGAAATTACTAGCCCGTTCGCTAGATTTGTAAGAAATTTAATGAGGCTGCTTAGTCTTTTTCAGACAATAAATATTCAATGTTAAAAAAAACGAAAACTTTATTCCTTCATTGTTTTTTTTCTGTTTATTTCGGAAACAATTTAGAGGCTCAAGGATTCTTCTAATGTTAGCTGTAATCAAGCTACTAATTCAGCTAACAACGTACTTGAACTAGAATCAAAATCCTCGTGTAGCAAA
>VICI01002298.1:0-17202 GCA_019593645.1 Akabosia matsudoensis
TAGTCACAGTTAACTATAGATTAGGTCCCCTCGGATTTCTGTCAACTGGAGGTTTGGCATAAAATTGATTACCTAACTTGAAGTATAGATTAATGGTTTCCTTTCATTCATATCTTCCCTTAATTACTTATTTTCAGATGAGGAAAGTCCCGGAAATTATGTAAGTTTATTTAAAAGCTATAGACTGAAAACAAGGGATCTATCATGAATGTGTGTAAGAGTACTCTTATAATGTTTAACTGCTGTAGGGTTTAAAGGATCAAGCCCTTGCAATAAAGTGGGTGTCTGAAAACATCCTTAACTTCGGTGGAGATCCTACTAATATCACACTAGCCGGTTGAAGAAAAATTTCATTATTCAAGTAACGATTCGTAAGTACATGTTCATTCTTCTTATATGCATGACATCTTCTTAGGTCAAAGTGCTGGAGCAGCAAGCGTTCATTTGCAAATGATGTCAAATCAGTCCAACCATTTGTTCCATCGGGCTATAAGTATGAGCGGATCTGCATTTGTGAATTGGTTAGTTGCAAATATTTTTTTGCATTAGATTACGCTTCAAATGTTACCTCTCACAGAGTTTCATAAACATTTTTTTAGGGCTGTGCATACACCTCACCAAGCAAGGAAATGGACAGAAAAACTGGCGAGATTTATGAGATGTCCAACCTCTAGTTCATCGCAAATGATGAACTGTTTCCGCAAAAAGAACCCAAATTTTTTAACAGCAAACTTGTGGAATCTATATGTAAATATTTCATGCATATACTCGCAAAGATAAGATCCATCCTCTATGTATGATTTATGTGCTACCTGATATTTATGCACTTACCGTATTATGTTTCCAACAGGATGTGATCGGCTTTCCACCAGTATTACTGAGGTAAGATATTTGTCTCTTACTAAAAAAGAAAAGTGCCACTACATCTTCTACGTTAGTCTTATTGTAAAGAATTGTCGGGCTCACTAAGTGCAAGAAGTAAGTATGTTGTCACACAGACAGCAGGAAACTGTTCAATGCTTTTGCTTTTGACAACGTCAATATCCACAAGACATTGATTTGACTACGTTTCTCAAGAGTAAAAGAAAGTCGCCTGCTATATTTTGTATACGACATTTTCGTCTTAGACCTGTGATCGAGCCTGATTTACCTGGAGCATTCCTAACCAAGTCACCCGAGGAAGCATACGCCCAAAATGAAGTGGCAAAGATTCCTTACATTGCATCCAACACAAGGGAAGAGGCAGAATTTATTCGCATAGGTAAACCGGAAGAAACGTTTATTTATGTTGGCTCACTAAAAGGGAATAAATTTCTACTTTCACACCACATGATGATAAAGGTTGATCGTGGGCGGATGATTATTGACAGCTGGTATCTTCTATGATTCATTGTAGTTTTAAAAGGATTAGGATTTTTTCGCTTGTGGCTTCGGCACTGGGAAGTACTCGCTCCAACGATTTTGGACTATGGACGGGTCACTGGAGCTAACGCATCTGCTATTACAAAAGCCATAGCAGACTTTTACTTCAATGGCCAGGATATCGTCAAGCTTGGAGGAAGAGAGCTGTCAAAAGTACGAACTATTTTTTTCACTTTATCTTTGTTCATCTTTTCACTATAACGGATATAACTAGGCAGAGCCAAATCTTCCTAGCAAAGTGTCGTATGTACACCATGTTATGAAATAGGTATTTGAGTGTTATTCTATAAAAGCAATATAGATGAGTGGATCAGCACCACTTATCCTAGACTAGCGGCGAACCACCCTACGTGCTTGGAATGAGAATTTCACACTTAAAAATATGAACCCTCTACTCTTGAACACCAAGATAACCCAAATTTAAATTCACCCGGTACAAGAATATTTAAACACTTTTTCAGTTCCTTGTAGGTCGGTACTGATCGATACTTCAACATTGGGAATCGGAAAACTTTGAAGTATCATTCGAAAATTGCTCCAACCTATTCCTACATCTTCACCCATAAAAATCCAAAGGGCTTTGCCCACCTTTTCGGGGAATCGCCCGCCGACTACGGTGTAAGCCATAGTGAAGATACTAGGTTTCGTTTTTAATAGTTCAATCTACTGGGAGTCCTTCGATGGAAAAGATGGGGGAATAGAAGTAACCAATCTAATGGTGAATCTATTTAGTAACTTTATTACGAAAGGGTAAGTTGAGCTGATGGAGAGAAAGCAAGCGCATATAAGTTTTTAAAGCGCTCTATGCTTTCTCGAGTGCCGTCTGATTGTGGCAACAACGGCTTTCATTTTCTATTCAATTAAAATGTCTTTTTCACTCGTCATCTATGAAATGAACTTTGTTGAATTCAATTAAAGGGCTCCATTGTATACGGACGAGGATGGAAGAGATCAGAGCATATGGGAACCAGTGAAAGATCCTGAGAATCCCATTTTTCTTGAAATTGACAAAGAGGTTAAAATGATCTCAGACCCTGCTAAGGCCGAAATGGCATTCTGGGAAAGCCTTCACATCAACGAAAGTTATGCTTACGAGTATGCTTGAGCAGAATAGATTTTTACTGATTTTGTTTAATCCTTTTTTTACTCTACTCATTTATACTGCTTTCCCATGAGCACACGCTCGACGATCATGGAAGGTCACGTTTTATGCTTTGATTCTTTGAATGAAGACTGAATATTAAGCTATAAATAGCAAGGTAACAAGTAGCTTTGCAACTGGTACCCTATGAGTATTAAATTGAACTTTTGTTATTTATGCAATGATTATATCTACCCCACTCAAGTTTAGGTTGAGATAATTCAACATGACTGATAAACTGACATATTTTTTCAAACTCACAGGTGTAATTTTTATCATTAGCAAACACTGGTACTTGACATATTGTACAGCTGTAAGTTTGAAGGAAAAAATTATTGGTAGACGACAAAAAATGTATGTACCACAGATAATGGGAGTCATTCATTCTGGCGTCAAAAGTCTGGTGGGCATTTGTCCTTAGAATAGACTTTTATTGTTACAATGTACGTTATTTAATAATGAAACTATTTATATGTACGATAAAAAATAAATACAATTCAAGTTACTTCTGAGTGCTTTATGTCAGAACTTATTCGTGACACTGGAACACCCATTCCCCTATGCCACGTTTGTAAATAATTCTAACTTTGCCATTGAAAATTCGCCAAACGTTTTATTTGACTTTCTACCCCTTGTAAAGAGTGCATGTAAAAAAAGCAATAAATGAGAGAGCAACTCTTATGCGGAATGGAATACAAAAGGCTTTAGAAGGACATAAAGAAGCCCGAAGAAAAGATGTGTTTTTCTTTGTAAGACAAATAATGTTCCAAGTTCTTTGTCCTCTCTACCTCTTCAGAATAGTCATGTAGCAAATTTTACTCTCTTTTTGGTGTGTATTTAAGGCTAAGATGTCATGACTTATTCATATTACAAATAGCATTTCACGTTTAAAAGCCATAGAGCTACTTAGCCAGTTGCACTTTAACATGAAGATGATGACAATTTTACATTCATGGCACAAAGTACTTTCCAGTATTACTCATATGTACCTAACATAGCTTAAGTAGAAAATAAAAAAGGAAATACTTGGCTTCAACATGTGCTATTCCACAATCCTGCCCTCTAAATTTGTTTGCACTCTCAGATTTTCATGATGCTCAATTCACAGAACAGTTCAAAATATTTTAGTAATTGTTGGGGAGTAAACGCTGAGCGCGATCTTGATAACTGTTTACTGGTATATGTCCAGTGACTATATTGCAGTTATATAAAACAAGATATACGTGCATTCAATCTTTCTATATGTCTCTTTGTCTGTTTTGCAAGCTTTTCAGTACTAGCGTGTCTAGATGTTCTATTTAATGATCACTTAAGTGGATGTTGTTTTGCACACATTTTGCTCTAACGTTTATTAGTTTACTCATGCTCGATACGTAAAAAACTTTTTGGATGCAACGCAGAAATTGATTCAGCTACGTAAACCCTCTTTGTAATGTAACTCTGGTTCACATGCACCAAATTAAATGGTTCATGCTCCGTTTATTTGTATCATGCATGAAATGATAGATTCATGATTTGTTCTGGAAAGTATAATTTGTCCAGTTCTGATTCACCGTCAGCTGTCAGTGAGGCTAAGATACGATACCAAAATGTCAAATCATTTCAAGTTCATTTCACTGTAAGGCCAAAAAACAACATTTTATGTAAGCCAATGTTCAAAAAACGCATGGACAAGTTTCATCTCTTTCAAAATTCTCGGATCGTGCATTCATTCGTATTTGAGACATGAAAGCATGCAAGTGGCTCATTAGGACGTTCAGGCCGTAATTAAAGCATAGACAAACGGATATAAAAAACTGGAACATTTCATATCATTCAAGAGTTTTCATCCGAAAATTATACGTGTGTATTATGCAGTCGTATTAATATCATTTATGCAGTTATAAGTGTTAAGTTTACTGTGACATACTCGGATTTGAACACCGAAATGGATATTTTAAAAGGATTCGGTAGACTTTTCTATATAATTAGCCCACGTGAAACTGCGACAAATAAAATCGACGGTCATTCAGAATATGTTAAAGCGGTGAGAAGATTTTGTAATAATGTGTGGATAGAATTTTTTTCTAGACTGGAAATGTCGTTAAATTTCGGTTTAATGTATTCCATGTCTTTAGATAGAGCTATACTGTCGTTGATGAGGTCTTGAGCTTGTGTCATACCATGATTCATAGTTTCCTTTCTCTAGGCCGTGCCGTACTTTGTTACTTTGATCCTTTTGGAATATGCCGTACAAGTGTATATGAACAAGAGGAGAACTCGGCTAAACGATGGAATCGTCTCGCTTTCACATGGAATGTACCTTGGCTGTCAAGAGTAAGTCATTGCATCTCCTTTTTAAAACTCCATGCATCTGCATGCGTTCGTGTGTTTTCTTACTTGTAACAAAAACAAAGAACATCCACATCTATGCTTCCGCAAGATTCTAAAATAAATGCAACTTTCTATGATCGAAAAATTGTCTAGATTGGTGTTTAAGGGAGTTGAAAACTATGTTTACATAAAAATTTACGAAAACTGGAGAGTTGCCGAACTGCCTTGGGATTCTGCATGGACTTGGTACTTGACTTTACTCGGAGTAGACTTTGGATACTATTGGGTACATCGAGCATGTCATGGTACGTAAGTAGTACTAATTTTCTCATGCCCGTTCTATTCTCGATTTTTGCCAATATATTAGAAAGCTAGCATAGTTTGACTTACACAACCCACCCCATGCAAGGCAACGAAACTGCAAAAATCAACATAAGCAAAGCTTGTGTCATCACTTAACAGCAATACATATCTCAATAACATACTTTCAGCAACAAACTATCGGAGGTAAATGACTCGTACTATCGTTCAGCCGAACATATAAACCGGAAGTAGTTTACTTACCACAGTCGTATAGTCATTAAAACGAAGGCAATATAGAAATGTTTGTTTACGCAGTGACCCTCTTACAAGTACCATTTTACTTTTGTCTAGAAAACCATGTTGTGGGACATTTATCAAGGCAATAATAGCTTATCTTTGCTGGATAGTAAATTTGTTGTTTTCCATTTTGTAGAGGTAAACATCTTCTGGGCGCAACATCAGGTACATCATTCCAGTGAAGACTACAACCTGACTACAGCACTAAGACAAGCCGGCTTCCAAGGTTGGATCGGGTGGATGTTCTATTTACCTTTGGCGTTTTTCGTTCCATCACCAATTTTCCTAATTCATCAGCAGTTCAACCTCCTCTTTCAATTCTGGATTCACACCGAGGTTATTGAATCCCTGGGGCCGTTAGAGTGGGTTCTAAATACACCAAGGCATCATAGGTCAGTCGATGCAGAATATTTTTTTACTTTTGTTACAGTTAAATACAAGCAAAGAAAAGAACTATGCCTGCTCTGGCTTGGCTGCATGGCGTTTTCTTTTCCTACAAAAATACTCCTTTTGTATATCCACAGAATTCATCACGGTAAATGCTCACTCTGGAAAAAGTTATACAAAAGCATTCAACATCCTAATCATCATCAATGCCACCAAGAGATTCTCTAGAAACATTCCTCTGTAGACTTTGTAAAGCACCCACGCGATTCCAACAAATGTCGTTAGTGGTATAGGAGTCTGTTACGCTATGCCATCATCTTGAGTAACATGATTTCATCCGTGTGCATTAGATTTTTCTTTCCCACCAGAAAGGCTTGTTATAGCTTATGTTGTCTTTCTCTACTTTGCAAAAGGCATGTGAGAAACTTTAGTTTTTTTTACGATTCCTTTTTAGCTCTTATCCCGTAACCCAAGTGGTATTGATCTTTGGTTTACAACCGTTTTTGTGAGAAATTCGATGAGCGTTTTTACTGTTTTTTCTTCTCGTGTCTTAAATTTCAATCTAGGAAGCAACCGTTACTGCCTGGATAAGAACTACGCTGGAGTCCTTATAATATGGGTATACTTATACCAATTTTAAAAGATATACTTTTGTTTCGCTTTATTTTCCTGGTTTATGGGTTTTGTGGTTGGACGTAGTCCTAATATATTGTAGTTAATTTCGACGATCTGGAGACCAAAACTAGCGAACATACGGTTGCATCATATGCGGTACTAGCCTGAAATCCTCCCTTACACCATAACTTTCTACCATCGCAATAGTAAAACGTGTTGGATAGAATTAATACAGTACTACACCAGTACTACACCATATAGTAGCAATATATATGCAGACGATCTTTGCCGGTTAATGAAACATGTAAAATATCATGTGCCTTCTCTTCTTCCATTTGTGGTATGCATATAGGACCGAATGTTCGGCACTTTTGCTGAGGAAAAACCAGGGGAGAAAATTGTCTATGGACTGGTCGAGGACGTGAAGTCGTTTAATCCTTTCTGGCTTCAGGTTAGTTAAATATAAATTACGATACATATAACTAAAATTACCTAAACAAAGGTCAGAACACAGTTTCATTTCACTTTCTGTGGTTGGAATACTGACTGACTGATGATAAAGAACTAAATTGCATACATCGCATGCAACATATTGTCACCCATCTTCTGTTTGATCTTCATTCGTATTCATGACCATTTCTTAAAAAAATACCCCTAAATTCCAGGTTTTCTACTATCCAAAAATATGGAACCGTATCAAGCAATATGACAAATGGACCGATAAAGTATCAGTTGCTTTGAATGGACCTGGTTGGGGCGGACCGGGAAGTCCAAGGCTAGGAGATGTAAATGAAGTGCCTGAGGTATGAAACGTTCACCTAGATATAACATCGAAACACGCGTGAGGAACCGACTATGTTGTCTCATTTAGATAGATCATTTTATTTACACAATTTATGCATTACACAATTACTTTCACTTGCCTATAGTGAAAGTTGTGTTTTTAGGGGAAAGAAGACTTTTGTAATCTAGTCACGTAGATCTAACCCACTCAATGTCCCAACGATCTGCTTACACGTGTTCATTTTATTTCTATTACACACGCTTTCAGGTTCCAAATCGAGAAGTTTATGATGTATCGTTACCGATGTGGAAAAACGTATACTCGGGGCTTCACTTTTTGATTCTGCTCTCTATTTTCCACGTCCTTTCATCGCATGAGCTGGTGAGAACATAACACATAAATATTTGCAGTCACCTTACTCTATATATATGACGGTCACGTTACCTTTACGAAACGGATCTCGATATTGTAATCAGTGTTCAAAAGATAAATGCATGAAGCCTACTTTGCTTGTTTCTGCTGACTATATATGTTACTTTCTTCAGATGTTTAACCAAACAACTGTGATTACCGCTGTGAGCTTTATCCTGTTCTCCTTAACAAGTATCGGATTTATACTAGAAGACCGTCGTATCGGAGGAATGACTGAAATTTGCAGAAGTGGTCTTGTAATATTATACATGTTCCTGTCTCCAGGCGTGGGACCCATTTTTAAACAAGTCGTATATGGAGTCTATGCCATTTCCATTGGGCTCTGGAGCATACAAATTTCGCAAGCAGACTTCAAAGACAAAGAGCTGTTCTCAACTCAAAAGGAAATCCCAAACGGCTTTCCTGGAAGTAAAAAAGTGAACTAGACGTTAGTAGTATAATTTGGAAGAAGTGATACATTATTCATAAATATTTTTCTACGCAAGAGGGTCAAACTGGCCATTAAATTTCAGATCGTTAATTCTTTTTAGAAAAGATTTTAATAAATGTTTCATTAATAAGAACGCTGAAATTATAGAACCTTGAAATACTCCATGTGAGCTATTGAATTTTCTGTCATCTTACGCATTCGTGTACAGACAAACTAACGTCTGTTCTCTGCTATTATTCAGTTTTGACAATATCCGCTTCAAAAACTATGAATGATACATTGACGAAAGACTAATTAGTAACGTTTTCAACGCGGAACTTTGCGTCACGTTAAACAAGAATTCCTTCTGCCCATAATTACAAGTTGAGCCAGAGTGCAGGCCCTAACCTGGCTTTTGGATGTTTGTCTATCATCATTCGTCAAGTTGGAAAGCTCTTTTCAAATTAATTGCAATTTTTTGTATACGAAGTGTGATAAACCAACCAAGAAAATGATGACGGCAAGATTTCTCCCAAGCGTTTTGCTGATCCTAAGTGCACTACCCGGAAGCAGAAGCTACAGTTACATAACAGATTACTTTGAAGTGCCAGTGAGTAGACACATAAATTATGCATGTAAATAGCAGTCGTTTCCTAATCCAATGCTTTTGAAACATTTTCGCTGTAAAAAGTTGGACCATTTTAGCTTTGCTGTCAACACAACTTTCAAAATCAAGTACCTAATAAATGATACGTACTGGAGGAAAAACGACGGACCAATTTTTTTCTACACCGGAAATGAAGGGGATATAGAATCCTTTGCAAATAACACAGGTCTCCACCATCACCACAACACAACCTACCTTTCAAAAACCCCATTTTGTAATACGATGCTCACTCTCACCGTTTTCTTTTCATTGCAAGGTTTTATGTGGGAGAACGCTGAGGATTTTGGGGCAATGGTTGTCTTTGCAGAGCACCGATTTTATGGCAAATCCTTCCCGGACAATTTCTCTTACACTTACCCGGACGTAAGCCTGACATTTTTGCTAAAATATCTTTAGGTGTGCGTGGTGGACTCTTTCCACACGTTTGTCAATTTACGGGGTTTTATATATTCGTTCATGCAGAACAGTGTCATCGGATATTTAACGGTGGAACAAGCACTAGCAGATTACGCAAAGCTGCTGACATGGTTGAAAAAGTCGTATATGGCAAATTCTTGCGTAATATCTTTTGGAGGATCGTACGGAGGACAACTTACGACGTATTTCAGAATGAAGTACCCTCACATAATCCAAGGGTACTATTTGGAAAACTAATACCCTCATTTTACTTTCATCGGCTTTAGATCCCATTATTCCATGCTAACCCAGATGCATTTCAATTTCTCTTCGATTTCATTCTCTTTGCGTTGCATTCGTTTCCGGTTCAAGGCTAGAGAAGCGATTTTCAATTTGAATTCTTTTGTGTTCGCAGTGGAATTGCAGCATCAGCGCCTCTATTCTTATCCGAAAAACTTTGCGAGTTACATGACAAGTCTCTTTTCTCCGCTTTTTCTAAAGATTATCCACAATGTGGCAATCTAATTAGAATTTCTTGGGATTCAATAAATAATGTGGCAGGAACGGGTAAATATTAATATGAATGAAAGCGAAAGGCCTTGTCAAGTAATCGATATCAATCATGCAAAATATTTAATGCATGCGTTTTAGATGACGGTAAAGAGTGGTTGACCACCAATTGGAGGTTGTGCGACCCAATTGAGGTCGCAGATAATGTGACTACGCTCAAAACTTGGCTTCAAACTATGTACAGTAACTTGGGTATGATAAACTATCCTTATCCAGCTAACTTTATCAGAAATCTGCCGGGTCGTCCCGTCAAGGTATTATCGATAAAAACATTAGCCACAGTCCAGAATCTAGGAAAATGCTCTCTTTAAAAGCATATTCCCATAATATTGTTCCATATTCTCCTTTTGTTCGCTAGGTATTTTGTGAAAAACTAACAGCACACAGTGATCGCCATTTGGGGCAACATGCGACTGATAAAGATTTGCTAACAAGGCTGTTCGAAGGAATCAATTTATACTTCAATTACAGTGGAACAGCAACATGTTTCGATTATTCAGACATTGATGATACAAGCTCAATTGGTTTCAGCTCAATGGATGCCCAGTCATTTGATTTCCAAAGTTGTACTGAGCTTATAGATCCCTCCTGCGATGATGGTGTCCAGGATTTTTTCGAACCTCAGGCCTGGAACTTGACACAGTTCATAAGCGATTGCCAGGACCAATTTAACGTAACTCCACAAGGAGACTTAGCTGACTTGTTTTATGGAGGCAAAAATATACTAGCTTCGTCAAATATAATTTTCAGGTGTGCTCATTTAGCTTGAGATACATCTATAAATCAAGAGCAAACAAGCTAACCAATTGACATTTTGTTTATGGTTTTATAGCAATGGCCTTCTTGACCCTTGGCACGGGTACGGTGTTCTACGTAATTTATCAGACAGCTTATTGGCAATTATCATGGAGGATGCTGCGCATCATCTAGATTTGAGAGCATCGAACCCTTTGGATCCTCCATCGGTAGTCACTGCGCGAGAATTTGAGAAAAGGGTGATTAGAAAATGGGTCCAGGAGTTTCATGATGATCAAGCAAAGATACGGGATTTGCTACCTTAATAAATATAGAAATAAAATTATATGCGAGAAGATGGCTGACCTAAATATTGAGTTTCGAATTTGACTGTATTCATATTGGTTTCGACTGTAACTTTCGCTGTTTTGATTGTTGATACATTACGCAATTTTACAAAAATGAGAGTAGAAACTATTAACACTAAAATATTTGGTTTAACACTTCATGCGTGCACCATCGCATGTACATAAAAACTGGAACATCCAGATCGATTGTTTTAACTCCTACGAATAATTTTATGATTATGGATATTCATTAGGAAAAGACTAAATATTAGCTTAACTCTATTTAGAGCCTCCCTTCAATTTCAAACACTATTCACACTAGGATTATTTAGGAAATCCGTATTTTACACATCCATCTTCTACTGTATCGCTATCTTCGTAATTATCACCTGGGCTGTCTTCCGCGTCTCTTCATGGTGGTGACACATTGAGGACAATACCATTTTCCCTAAAATCATCATAAGTGTTAATTAACGTAGGTATTGTTATAATTCATAGATATGTGCATATTAGTGATCAACGCATTTACAAACATACTTTCGGAGATGTAGTAATCCCAACACAACCGTAGTGGAACCATTCAATTGGACACTAAAATTTAAACGAAAAACATAAATATCGTTCAAGTAGGGAATGGTACACAAGATACTTAATAACACGCTTACATCGGGATTATCACAAGCGACCATGTCGCCATAAGAGATTTCATTGCACAAGCAATAACGTGGTTCTGATGAATCGGTGGTGTACGGCCAATCAGTGGCTTCAGTAGTGTCCATTAGAACAGGTTCTTCGGGAACTTCCTCAGGAGGAACGGGTACGAAGTCTTGACCATTAGAATGTTGTGATTTCCTTTTATATAAAACAAAGTGGTGTTATAAGAAAATCAGTCAATACATATGGCTTTTTTGGTGACTGCGCTGGATCAACCTTTTGTTTCGCTTCATCTCAGCTCCAGTTCTGTCACACGTTGTAGCTGCTATGGCCTGTTGAGCAGCATGGTGAAGTTCCGGATTAAAAAGGAGGTCCCTTCCCACACTAAACTCAGCAGTTTGAAGACCCAGGCTGACAGCGTCATATGAAGCTTTTAAACTTGCGGTGCGACGACCTTGTTGCATCTGAAATATTATGATGGTTCATTCCAAAGTCATAATCATTAATAATCAATGCATCAGTTTCATAATTTCGAAAATCAAACCTGTTGTGTTGCAGCAATAGCTTGAGATGCTGCAGCAGCAATCGCATTGCCACCCGGGCCCATATGTCCCAAACTGTACGCTAATGTGGGAGTCGTGGAGTTGATGACGAACGACGGTGGGAATCCAGACGTGCCTGCTTTCTCGTGAGAGTTCTTTCGTTCCGTTTTCTTCTCCGTTTTCACAACCACTTGTCCTGCCACGAAACGGTTTTCTTTCTGACAATGATGATCACCTCGATCCTTCTCCCGTTCATGTGCATCTAGTTCAAGAGATCCTGGAATACATGAATAAGAATAAAATGTCGTTCCAATCGGCTATTAACATTTCCATTCATATACAGTTCCGTTTTCACATTACTTTTTTCCAGTATTTCCGTTATTCCCGCATTATCAGCTTCCAGCTCCATTTTAAACTTGTGCAACTCATGATCCAATTTCCGTAAGTACCGATCGACCAGATCATACAACTGATTTGCCTGATTCACTTTCTCGTCCGCATTATCCAGAATATCGTAATAATCCTTACGAATCGACTCGTAGTCTGTCTCACGTTCCACAACCTTTTGCTTCTTGGCTGCATGAAAGAAAGACTTGACACGCTCCTCTAACTTGTCCGACGCATCTGCAAATCAATCATTACAGTATTAGTATTAGAGATTATTTTTTAAATCAATACTTCTTAACTTATTATCAAACTATGTACTATACAATAAAACTTACTTTGAACCTGTAAATCCAACTCCCGAATTTCAGTAAAACGGTCTTTAAGCTCTTGTGGAAGATGCTCAATCACTGAAAAAAAATTGAAAAAAATTGAAAAATGCATAACTTTAATCACAAAATCACCTCAAAAACTTACTTTCAAGGTAATCCTCCAAGTACAACATTTTGAATAGCGTTTCGTAGTACGTTAACTTCCAGTTTAAAAAAGTAGTACACCTCACACTTTACTTTACAGCAATAATGTTATCAGTCTTCTTTTCTTTGCAGTATTCTTAATTATTAACCATAAAAAAATTTATCAAGCCTATAATTATTTTTTTTGAAAGATTTGTTTTTGAACACAGAGTTAATCAAATCACAATTAATTTTTTTGAGTGTTTATTTTTCTGGTTGAAAATGAACAGTATTCTTAGCCCATGCTAAACTAACATCTGTACTTCGCGCCTCATTAGAATTTATATGATTAGTTAAAAGTTTTACAATTTGTTTTCATAAAACATTTATACGATCATCTGGTGATCGTATTGTAGTACACAGAGAGGAGCAATGAACTCCTGCAATGCACAACAACAAATGTTGAACCTTCCCGCGCCGTTTCTTTCTCTCTTTTCTGTCTGTTTGTGCTTGGTTCGAGTCAACAACTCGATTCGGAGAGGGATGGCTTATGAATGCACGCAAATTGTGAGTGAAAATGAACCGTTCTTTTTCCATTTTTAGAGTCAACCACGCCATGGCATGCATAGCATTCAGCTTTTATCCATTTTGTCTGCGTGTCTTTTTATGAGTTTGTTTTAAATACAAAAAATAAATGGCCAGTCACAGTCATAAAGTTCCTTTGCGTTGATTGGTTAACAAGCATTTAAACTTAAAAGATGATGATCATTAGGGATGATGATGCATCGAAATACTTTAGATTTGAGATAATAATTTAATGTGCATTTTAAATGTAAAAAGATGTCTATTTTAAGCTAATGACATAAAATTGGTTATTTCGACGTAATCAATATCGTGCGTGTAAATATAGTATGAGTTAAAGAAGGTTAACCTAAAATGTATAAAGAGAGGTTAGTGGTAATATAGTATGTTGTAATTAGTAATTACTAATTAGACTATTAAAATCTGGGCCTAGAGATCAACGTGTTTTGACTGTTGTCAGACGAGATATGACCATTGTCGGAAACTGATGAACAGTTAGGAATTGATTCTGTACTGCTAGAAATTGTCCCAATGGATTCAGTGCGGATAGCAGCATTTCGGTAGTTTTTGTCTTCGAGGAATTCAACTTTGGTGCTTCGACGAGGACCTCGAGTAGCTCCATTGCAGGAAGGATCCAATACCGGTTCACGTACACCTCGGTCGTCGACTTTGGCACGCAGACGGGGATTAGCTGCGGAAGAACTTTTTTGACTTGATTCTGAAGTTCGGCGAGTACTTTTGGTGTCCAAATCGCCGCTTTTTATTGATGAAAAGGGTCTTTTACCCTTGAAAATAAGGTTAAAGAGGATAACGGTTGATTGTACCTTTATTTAGAAAAGGGGACAAAGCTGGTAACAAACTTACATAAATGGAACCATCCTTTCCTCCACGATTGGATGATGAAGAGGAAAGCCAAGAGGGCAAGTATGTAGACAAATTTCGTTGCGTGGAAGATCTGACTTTTTCATTTAGAACGCAATTAAAAACAAATATAAAGATGCCCTGTGTGGTAGAAGCGTAAGAACATAAAATGGGAAGAGAAACACGGTAAATTAAGTAGTCAATCATTTGATATAGTCCATTCTATATAGACATGCCGTGTGCCGTACCTGAGATGCGTTAAGTATAGTAAAAATGTACGCAGCAATAGTTCCACCTGGAGATTTCATTAATGTGAAAAATCCAACTAGCCAGGTTAGTCCAAGGATAACAGTAAGAGAAAAGCATCCTTTAAACCAAGTTCTAGATCACCAATGAAAAGCATGTATTATATGAAGTTAACTTTCTAAAAGACGGGTTATCTCCAAAATGACATGTGGTCATACTTGCATGATCGTATTTTTCCCATTATGAATATTTGCGAGTGGATTTTGCTCTGTTGAACTTGGTAGGCGGTTTTGAGTGCGATAAACAATATGATTAGATTCACCTGAAAAGTTCATAACGCAGGCTAAATTACCTAAGCCGCTATTAACGAAATGGGTAAATATTTGGGCACTTAATGTTTACCGTTGTGACAACAGCCACGGGTCCCATAAAACTCCAGATATACGGACCATCCAGCCAACAGCTACATGCAGGAAATGAATGTCATAAATTAGCACACCTACCTAGATAATTTTTGATTACTTTTGTTTAACTATAATGTTTCCCACTAACTAGACATCTCCTCCATACGGCTTATCTCCCTGTAAGTATCCAACTGAAGCTGTGATTGCAATAATAATCAGCGGACTTCCGTATGCAAAAACTCCAAAATGCTTGATGTAACTCCTTCCAGAGTCAAACACATGAACAACCATTCTGTACAGTTGAATTCCTTCCACCAGCATCCAAAAGAAAGCTGCTAGGTAAATGTAATGTGTAACCATTGCTGCGCCAATGCACAAACCCTAAAACAAATTAACGCGCACTTATAAAAGTCAAGCCCAAAGTTATGCTTTCGTGGACTAAAAAGATTATCATTGTAATATTTCCGCATGTACCTCACTCATGTCAAAGTAATTTCTGTCGAGTACAAACAACACGAGAGCATTTCCAACCAGCAGGCATATTGACAAATTCTTTGTGATGGTTGCTCTTATTTTTTGAAGTCCACTTACGGCCGACAAAACAATTATGCTCACAAACAGAGCAACTTCAGACGCTGGGCAAAGAATTAGCGTAAGAAGTTCTAATCCGTAATCCTTGCCCTGAAACATAAACATTATCATATTTTTAAAATATTCCATGCGCATTTTCCATGTTGTTTTTTTTCAAGAGATTTTATCTTTGGTAATAAAATTTTTCTTTTTTATACCACATATCTATGCACATCCATCAAAATGGCGAAGGATGTTAAGTGGTTGCATTCGCAAACAGTTTCATAACGATTTGCCTTCACTATTTTGCATCCTTTGGATGACCATGAACTTTACAATCAAAGACATACAACTTTGAGCACCTTTACCTATAAAATTCTGAGAAATGATTGTAAATTTTAATTGCTTTACTGTTCTTCGGTATTCCAATATACACAGTCAGAACTTCCAAGGACGGCCTTTGGCAATTCCCCGTTGTGCAACTTTCGAGGGACGTTAAGAATGTCTTCACCCCAGGCCTCAATATCATGATGAAATACTATCTCAACCCCTTTCCCTATAATAATTGTTTTGGTATAAATCAAACATAATCTCTCATAAAAGTTTGCATATAGAAAGGCGTATTAAAAGGGAAATCGACAAACCGTTGAAGGATATAGAAGGTCGACTGTAATGCAGGCTTGTGTTAAGTTTACGGTGATCCTGATCCGGCGAAGACATGAAAGACAGTGACATAAGCTTTCCATTCATTAACTTTGTGTTAGCCTGAGCTGCATCGAGAGTAGAACTTGATACTAAGCTATAGTGGATTCAATAATATTATAAAATATACAATGTTACTCATCATGGAATGCCGAATAAATCCTATAATAATGAATGAGTCATGCAAATATTGGTATAAAAGTATTACTGCTCATATTGTCCTGGCATAATGCTGCTAACGAATTCCGAATTTATTGACATTGCCGCTATCTCGACTTCATTCGTACGAATTTTTGAGATCCAGCCGGTGGGCAGCTTGATATATGAATCATACTCGTCGCGATTAACTCTTGACGGAAATTCGTAATTTTTCTCCTGAGGAACGCTTTGTTTATTTAACGACTCGGCTAATATCAGAATCTTGTTTGGTTCCGTGTGAGTTCAAAAGGAACGTTCGAACATAGGGCTCATTGTGGACTTCCTGAGTCAAATGAAAAATAGCTTCTTCCGTGTTTTCGATGATGTCGGTAGAAATGGCGGATTTCTGGGGAAGTGCAAGGTCCCGCCAGGGTTCATGATTAGACAGCAAAAATGTGTTCAGGTCAATAGCTTTGTCAACAACAGATTCAAGCTCAACAAATTTGGCCTCGGAAGAGTCCTCCTTCAAAAATTCACGTGCTTTGGCTACACTCTGTTCCACGAGAGAGACAATACTAGATATCTCATGACCGTAGTAGATGCTCGACGAGTTTGGCTTGCCAGAGTTTCTACACGCGTCAGCTAGCTTCTGCACGAAATCATTGGTCTCAACCTAATTTAAATGATTATAATATGTTAGCTCGCATCAGATTTTAGTTCCAACAGCTCTGTTTACACCCTAACGTACCAAGTCCTGCAGCTTATCAATTTCTTCATGCTTTTCCTCTAACCACACCGATGTACAGTTTGAAACATCAGGTTGGTCTGTTTCAAACACTCCGTTTG
>VICI01002299.1:0-17193 GCA_019593645.1 Akabosia matsudoensis
GTCAGGGTCTTAAGTCTTAACTTAACCAAACTTGAGCTGAACTTTCCGACAATTTGGGCGAAAGTATTGACTCCATAATTTTCAGCGTAAACCTCTATTTTTCCATCCTGAATGTCCATCACTTGAAGATTCGGAAGGTGAGCTTTTAGAAGAGCATCGCTTAAATATTCACTCCAGAAACAGTTCTCCAATTTAAGCGAGGTCACGGTGGAGGGCATGTCAAAGCTGAATTCCTCGATGATGGTATCCCACGAAAAGTTGTAAACAACTTGAAATGGTTTTAATTTTTGCTACGCTGGAGAAGCGTTTCGATTAGTTTGAAGGCTGACGAGTCCCTCGAGTAATACATTTTCTTCATTTTGGAAGGTCGAACTTCAATTGTCTTGAGATTAGGAAGTTCGATCGAGTAAGGATCCGTTGGAAACGATTTCTTTCCAGTAGCGTCATTTTCCGGTACGCTAAATTGCACTGCAACTAAGTTCTTTGAGTAAACTCTGAAGAAGTTTAGCTAGTCGGTTTTCGCAACGAGATTTCTTATCGATACTTGTATCGGGAGGTTGCCTTAGGGACTTATGTTGTCGAGAAATTCCACTGCGTTCTGGTCATTTAACGATGTGATTGGTTTGAATAATTGTCGTAGCAGTTTCAAGGCTGCTTTGTGCGAGAGTTGGGACACTAGACGAAGTAGTAAAATGTCGTAGTCAACGGTAGGTTGATCTGAATGACTCGAGAATCTGAAATGTTCGGGAGAAAGGTTAGAAAAAGTTGCTATTTTGTATTTAATATATTTATGTTAATCTGTTTACATCCTCATTTGAGAAAACTTGGTTCACGAGGAAAACAAGTTGATCGCTAGAATCGTCGGGTATTTTCCTATACTTTCTTCCTTCTATATTTTTCAGACAATGAGAAGCTAACAACATTCATTTTTCTAATGTGAAGTTCTGACCGTGATTTTAGCTTTGTCAGTTAGTATATTCATTACAAACCAAAGAAGTGATAGATCAGCTGCGCTTTGTTTTTGCCTGTTGATATCATATGGACTACTACACACGGTACATATTCTCACGCCACAGGTTGGGTTGGCTACGAGGCGAGGTTCATTCATTCAGAAAACAGCACATCATTACCGAAATTTCCATGCAAACCTAGGAGAAAAATCGGGCCACGGAGATGAAATAGGGGCAAAAAATCGAATTCGAAAAATTCTTCTTTAAACTCGTGAAAATCCAGCTCCAATTTGAATGTTCTTACAAGTAAATGGTGCATTTGTCTTGTGAATTTGATGAAGAAGTGTGTTTTCCATACAAAGTTCAAAGCATTTCCTGAAACGAGTTGGCGTTCACTTGTTGCATAGCACGTTTCCGGTTTTATGGAGAGAGATAGTTTTCCAGTTGAGAAGAATTTAGTGATTGATTGAGTGTGACATAGTGACATCTGACATATTTGGTACTATTATTATCATCATGAGTGAGCCAAAAGGAGAGCCTGGTAAGAAAATATTTTATGTAAAATCAGTATTAATAAAAACTACTGGTAGAATCAAATAATGTTTCAATGTTTTTCAATATTATACCCAGGGCGAATATGTAAATTTAGATGAAAAATTTAATTTTCTTTTTGCTTGCCGTGCAGTGAGTAGAACTCATAAAAATTATGATACGGGTCTGATTGGTGAGCTAAAATTTCATCTGTGCACTGACAGAAGATAATTTGAGAAACGAATACAAAATTGTAAATGGACTTTTAGTTCACGATTTTGACGTGTATAATAATTTCATCTTAGACTTCCAGTAGTGTTTTAACGTGATAATTTTGATACATGGTATATCTTCTAAATAGGGCTGTCAGAAGTATTGGAACTGCCGTACTTCCACTGCAGTGCCCGGCAGTACCTGGATCTCTGTTTGGACTTGGCTAACGAAAATGTCAGAACCACCACTAATCCACCCCGCGCTGCCGAAGACGGAAAATCATCTCGTGTCAAAGAGATCCTGGAGTTACTCGACAAGTATGCTGAAAACATTCTGGGGGAACTGGACTGGAAAGCAAAACTGCGGGACAACAATGACCAGATGACCCACTATGAAGAATTCTTGGCATTTCAACCGGGAGGATGTGACCCGAAGCGAAAGCTGTCGACTTCTCACAATGTCAGAAGCTGCCAGGAGTGTCGCCGGGATCGGGCGTATGACCAAACCAAACCGAGTAGTTTAATTTCACTGATACGTAATGTGCATGAACACGCACCAGAAAAAGTGCGACTTAACCCGAACGGCGTGATAAAAAACGAATTGTTTCCAAATGGATATTCCCACAAACAGGCGTTTGTGGAGTACTGGATGGGAAAGTTTCCCAAGCTGTTTCCATTGGTGACAGCCTTACATCAAAATCAAGAAACGTTGCTGGACTGGTCTATGGATTTTGTGCCTGATCAAGCTGTGCAGAAGTTGCGAAGCGCTCTAAATTGGGAAAAGGGCCGAGGTAAAAAAACAGAAAATATACCCATGCCATTTTATCTAATCAGCAATAACCTCAATTCAAATGTTTTGGTCACACAGAACTGGTGGTACTTTAATTAATTTACGTTGTTTTTTAAAAGACAAAATTCACTCTATTTTCGTAATAACAAAAATACGGCGACAATAATATTTTCAGTTATTTTTTGTAGATTCTCTGTACAGAAGGCTTCTAACTATGAATAGAATATAATTTAAGTGACGTCGAGCTTAAAAACATGGGTGCCTATTGACTGCACATCTATACATGCATAAAAACCATAGATAGCTTTAAACTTTCGGGAACTTATTGATGAAAGTTGCCATGAATGAATTTAGACTGTTACAAGATAATTTAAAAGCATCATTTCTGTGAAACCAACACTAATAAATAAAATCAAAGTAATAAAAATGGAAATGGTTTGGCATTGCAGGAAAACTCGTAAAGTCGTACGTCTGTAAACTCTCAGACGGAAAACAATTCAACTTGGATGTGCTTGAGTTTGATCCCGCAAAACCCGGACGCCCTCGAGTCGAGCGTGATGTAAACAAGGTGGTGAAAGTAGGGAAATCTTTCCTGTTTGTGCAACATAAGGGTTGTCCGCCGCTAAAATACAACTTGACACCAACGAACCGTGAGGCATTCAATGTTTTGGTTGCCGTTGATCTTTTGGGAAAAGAATACTGTATAAATACTGATCGTGTAGTGCTCCTTATTGAATCAAACGAGTTGATTACGGAAGTTGAAAATAGCCTCAGAAAGTTTGCCGTTTTCACTCTTGAGTCGGAGCTCAAACAGTATGTGGACAGGTGGCTAATCAAGGCCGAGGAAAATGTTGACCAGTTTGCTCCGCAGCCTGACACAGACACAGCGTACCTTATACTCGTTAGCAACGGATATCGAAGGATACTTGATGACGATGCCCTAGTGAAAATTGTTTCCAAGGCAAAGCACATCTATGAGTCAGAGTTATTTTCTCGTACAAGAAAATACACCGAAAACAACATATTTGTACTCTGGCAAAGGGGGTCCACGTTTAAAAAGCTTTTGGATAAATTCAAGACTTTATGTGACAGAAACAATATTTTATTAATACAATATTTATGGGATTACGACACCAGAGTGTCAAAATTGTTGTTCTTGACATCTGAAGGCGTAATTTTTAGCAACGCCAAAAACAAGCTTGTATTTGTATCTGCTGGAGCTGGGGAAGGGAAAACATCCCTACTTCAACACATTCTATACACCAGTTCCGCACCGGAAACAACAGTTGTGCACACAACGGCGCAGAAGCTACTCAACAGTATGGATGGGAACAGATCTATTATGGAAGTAGTTGCATCTAGTGTTGCTCCATTGGAATTTGAATCTGATGACAACATACTCATCCTCATCGATGCAATCGATGAGGTCAACAAGCGGAATTTGAAACATCTGCAAAAGATTCTAAAAGATTTGACAGAAATACCCAACATTAGAGTGGTAGCGAGCATGCGAAGCTACCTTGAGGATACAATCAAGAATGATTTCCAGACTTCACAGATATTCAAGCTGGCAGAGTTAGCTGACGACGATAAGTTGGCGATCGTCAAGAATTATTGCCGTTCTGCAGTGAAGTGTGATACTCGCGGGAGGAAGAGGATAGGAATGCGCGGATTTGGAATCATCGTATATTGCTATTTTAACACCCTTTTATCTAACTTTAAATTAACTCCACTTTACTGTAGGCTCTTGGGTGAGATTTGGATGGACCTTGTACTCAGGGATCAAGACAGAGATTTTATGCCAGTTCTGTCACTAACAGATATTTGTGAGAAGATTGTAGTAAAAAACTTTCACCGCTACTTGTCGGAAAAGAAGAAGGTTCGCTTGGAAAACCAAGACCAGGACATTTATCAGCGGCTCAAGGAAGAATATATCTTTGCCCACGTCTATCTGGCCTTAAAACAACTTTATCCACAACACGCAGATTCTCTGAAAGCGGCACTGGAGCATCCAAACGTCAAACTGACCCCTGGGCAAGGATTTCTCAGCAATATTGACCCGGTCATATTCTCTCATCGGCTAATCGCAGAATATTTTGTGGATTATTGGGTGTCCCAAGTACTTCTCGTGGAGGTTAAACTGAATGGAAGGGAAGTGGAAGGATTTTTGGCCGTTTTCTTGCTCCGCTATTATCAAGAGATGGAAGCAACCTTTTTGAATGAAGTGCTGCGGAAAAGAAAAAATCCAATTTGCTTGCCTTTCGAAATGGATCTCGTAACTTTTGAACATCTAGCTGCACAACTTCACACGAATAATTACCCCGCTTTGACAGGGTTGCTTCTGAACTCGTTTGTGGAGCAACATCGTGACTTATTTGTTGCAGGGATTACCAATTTTGACCAAGTTGCCCATGTTGACCAAGTTGACTTTCCTTATCTCCCTCCCAATTTGGACAAGCAGCCAATTGCAACCAAAGTTCTTTTATTCTGTTCAAGGCACGGAATCTACGACACGTTCTCGTTAATCATGGACATGAACTTGCCGATTCCGATTATTTCGCCTTGTACTATATATAACCGCGCAGTTTTACTGATTTCAGTACTCAACCGTTCCGTAGAAGATTCGATCCCTGCAATCAACGAGAAAAAGAAAATTATCGAGTTCTTGCTGAGAAAAGATCCGTCATATGTTGACCATCTGGACATACCCATTCTATTCTCGAACTTGGTGTCATTCGATCTTCTCAAACATTTAATTTATATCAAACACCAGCAAGTTGAGAAGTCCTATCCAGAAAAAGAGCTTCTAGATGACATTTTACTCCGGACAAACAATAGGCGTCAAAACATTCTTCATCGAAACATGTACCGTCCCGACTTTATATTTGACTTTCGATTAGAATTCGGACAACAATTTTACGAACTTGCCAATTCAATCGATCGTGTAGGATACCCGTACTGGATGTATTATATTTTGCATTATGATAGAGTTGTGTATTCAGAGGTTGACGTTTGTATCAGAAGTTTCAATGGACACCTCGGATATATTAATCAATACACCATTGCGTCACAAATCAGCGTAAAAAGAAGCAATGGAACTAGTTTATTTAAGGAGCTTCAAGAACCAAGCTGGAGAGCCATACTAGTGCCATTGAAAGAGGCTGGATTAGTTTCCGATCGTGTATTAGTCAAAATTAAATCAGGTGCCGCTGATTGCTTGTTAGATGCATTTGAGGCGTTTGCTGAAAGCGAAACACAAGACCGACAACGATGGGAACAGGCTGTCAACTCGTTTCCGAATGACGAAGACGAGCTGTCGCCGTACTACGTGGCACTCTACATCAGAGATCGTTTGTTTGGCCACGCTTGCTCAGACGATGACGACTTCCAAGATTTTCTACTCGGCACTGTGCTCGCCACAGAGGGAATAAAATTTAGGAACCCCATCTGTGTCCATTTATTGAACGATTTGATCGCTAATATTCCGGATGACAACATGAGATTTAAACTTTCTCAAAAATATGTGAAAGCCATGTGTGTTAACGATTCGGCGTTCATTGTGGCTTGCAAAACTGCACATGTTAGTATTGCCAAATTACTCGGCAGATCATTCAGCGTGGACTGGATCTCATGCCTGAATGATTTCCAAGTCATGTGTTTTTTTCGTGCCCTCGACCAGCACTGCGGTAATTTCCTTCAACAAATTGTAGCAAAACTGGCGGACCATCAGTTCGTAGTTCCTATCTACACCGTCCTAGAGTCACTCATCACGGGAGACATGATACTGTTCAAGTTCTATGTTGAGACATTTGGATTCGCCAAAATCCAAGAAAACATTCATCTTGTTCTCGAAAACTCATGTTATGACCACGATCTGATCAAAAGACGCAAGAAAAACATGATTTTATATATACGAAAGAAATTCCCAGCGAGCTTCAACGCAGTCCAACACTGCAAACAAGTCGATCCAGAATTAAAAGCATTACTGGTCGGTTAGCTAGCTGCAGTCTTGGTAAGTGAAATAATGAAAGTTTCAAGTGACCATATTGTCAAACACAGAATTCAACTAATATTTTTCGTCTGTGGCTTACTTCTCTAGCTCTTGGGCATCTCTGTTGGTTAGCTATTAACGAACCATCGAACACTGCACAATAAACAAGTAGGGAAAGCAAAATATCAAGAAATGTTCATTTTCCAATCAATTCTTGACTTCGTGCAATTAATCACAAGGGTAAATAGTTATTAGTAAAAGAGCGAGATGGCGAATGTCGGGGATCATTCAATTCTTCAGGAGCTATGAAATAAGTCAAAGATTTTAGGGAAAGTGGAACGTGGAGACTACTTTTTTTCTAATTTATATACAAATGCATACGCATAAGAAGCTACCAAATATACCTTAAATATATTTCTCAAAATAAAAATCAACATTACCGTACATTTTTGTACTCAAAATAGTACATTAAAAGGTACATGTTTCTCACACTAATCTACCCATCTATGAGTAACAATTACAGCTTAATTATCATAATGCACAAACTGAACATTTCCACGACGTTTTATTCGCCACGGGGGGGAATAAAATTTGCTAAACGACGACGTGATCGCAGACATTCTGGCGTCCAAATGGAACTGAAAGCATTTCTTAGTATGGAGCGCAAGTGCAATGTTAGTTATTGGAATTTACCAGACTTTCTAAAAAAATATTTGTCATTGGCTATTAACAAGTTTAGTAATTATAACTTTGATGCATTTAACTAGTCAACGTAAGTCCTTTGTGTGAGGATTTGTATTGCATTGCAGATTGGTTTATAATTTATAATTCACTGGTCTTCTCGAATACCATGAGCATGGAAATCTGAAAATGAAAAAGACTTCCTTCAGCTACCTCAGCTATTCAGAGATACAAACACTTGCTCTCAATCTTTGTTCATGTTTCACGGCATACGCTTTTTTGTTCTTCACAGTTCCCATGTGAGTTGAGAAGCCTGAGAATGGTTGGGGCTGTTCAGATGCCACGACAATGTTAAAACCGTTGCGATACACACTAATGGCTAAAAAATTCTTTAGGACGAAAAAGTATGTTAAATTACCAAGGCACAGCCGCATTCTTTTTAGTTTCTCTATTACAAACAGGTAATCAGACAATTTGCCAAAACAGCATTTCTGGTTTTACTACTGTTCATTTATGAAGCCAGTGACGAGCGTGAGTCAGTAATGGAACTGAAATTTCTTATCGTTTTTGGTTTCCTAGACGAGATCTTGAATGTTGCTGGTTGCCTGCGAATACATATTATCAAGGAGTATTGCATGACCAACAATGACAAAAGGAGAAAGTCAAGTAGAGGAATGTTCATTTTGCATACATTTCTTTATTTCGATTAATGATTCAAGGATAAATACTACAATAAAACTTACCTGTTTCTTTCACTAATCTAGCCAACTAAGAATAATCATTACAACGTATTTATCAAACAAACTAAAAAAACACAGAGCTCCTTATCGCCAACTATTTTCATATTGAGCACACGAATCTATGTATTAACATACTTCATACAACACACCAACAAACCAAAAAACAAATTGTTGATTTTATTTGGGAGAGGGGCACGTTGAGAACGGGGGAGGAGATACTTCCTGTATGATTTATTTGTATTTTAGTATGTGTATCCATCCTCCTCCTCATAGTCATGCATTTGACCAGGCTCCATATCCTTTTCTGGTTTCATGTAACCCCCGAAGTTGTCAAGATGCTCGTATTGACCATACTCATCGTCTATCGGCTCCTCTTTCACTTTCACCCTGCCCAGGTCAAAGTCCTTGTCCTTATCCCTATTCCTATCCTTTTCCCTTTTATGCTCTCTGTCTCTGTCCCGCCTCTCCTTCTTCTTCTCATCCCGACTTCGACTCCTCCGCGTTTTCTTTTTGTCGCGTGAGCGGCTGCGTTTCCTCCTCTCAACGCGCTCACCCTCCTCCGGAGCTTCTTTATCCCGCTTGTCTCGAGACTTGGACCGCGACCTTTTACGCTTTCTATCCTTATCTCTTTTAGCGTCTCGCTCTTCCCTATCCCCACGGTCGCGATCCCGACTGCGACGTCGCTTCTCTTCTTTCCTGTCGCGGTGACGAGAGTCATCTCGACCCCCAGGAGGACCTGCGTTTCTTTCTTTACTCCGAGACCTGTCTCCACGACGACGCTCACGGTCTCTACTCCGACCACCACCGCCGCCGCCGCCTTCTTCTTTATCATCGCGGAACCGCTCGCGACCTTCCCTATCGGGTTCGTCACGACCAGAGATTTTCACGTTTACCTCAGGACCTCCACGACGGGTTCTTCCAAGACCGCCACCTACACAAACGAATAAAAACATTTTATAATACAATACTCTAGTTTGAAAGACGAATACAAATTTTAACTACAAATTTAAACGTACCTAGACGTCGTGGCAACCACCCTTTAACTGTCCTTCCCCTCTCCACATCAACGACAACTCGCCGTCCATCAATCTTCTTTCCGTCTGCGTGTTTATAAGCCGCTGAAAACCAAAATAAACAAAAACACATCATTAATTTATCTGCCACCGTAAAAAATTTCCTCTGTTTCCTTTGCATTCTTTTAACTGCCCTGACTGGTGCGCTGCCTTTAATCTCAATGCCCTGCCGTAAAATTTTGTCATTCAACCATTACCAGGGTTGAGGATACCCTGCACATATCGTTACCTACTAAACCCACCTTTTAACGGTCCCTCGTCCTGAATTAAAGTGAAAAAGCTAATTTTTATGCCTGTCTTTGTCTAGATCTGATTCTTAAATTTAAATGAGAGTTTTTTAAGGGTGGTACTTACGCATCACCTAAAATTCTTAGACCCCCGCATGACTTTCTCCTTCGATTGACATTCTTTTTTTTCTCTCTCTCCGTTCCGATTTTTTATTGAAACTTACCCACAAGCACACTTTTGCATGAGAAAAACAAAAACTACTATACCCCTTTTCTGGGTTTTTTGTGTGTGTGTTGTGCCGTATCAAAACGAAACTTACCCGGGTATTTTTTTCAAATTCAAAACAAAATTTCAACTTTACTTACGTTTTCAACTTACTTTTCCCTACGGACACGGATTTTAAAATGATTTGGTTTTTTCCAGGAAATCATAGAGAAAAATGAACATTCAAAACAAAAAATCAATTTTTCTTTTCTTTACAAAAGATAAACCAGCATTTACCTGTGTACCTGGACACTTTTTTAAAATGTTTTTACCTGAGGAATGCTATGGACCAAAAGCGTCGTCCAATACGTTAACCGTACGTGATTTTCAATGAAAAATGGCAGTCATTCATGAACAAATTTGTTGTATTTCATTTTGTTGTCATTCTATTGTTTTTGGCTGTTTATTGTTTTAAAAATAGTTAAGTTTACTTCCGTGATTGATTTGAAATCGACCGATATTTTTTTTAAATATAATATTGAATAAAATTAAAAGGAGGAATTTAAAATTCATGAACGGCTGCCAACCCGAAATCAATCAGATAAAAAGTGAATGATAACCTGAACGCTCTGACACGAGCTGTTTTTACCGTGTTTTTGTTTTACCTTTCCCTGACTTACCATCATCACTTACCAGCCTTACCAGTATTTTTTAAAGTGGATGATGATGATTACTTTTCATTGTGTTCAGTTTAGTACATATTTTGTTTATGCTCGAAGAGAAGTGCCCAGCGCGAACGCTTGGAAACACGGGAAATGGGTTGGGAGGAGATTTTCGGACATTTTTATTTGGGCTAGTTGTAAAAGGAAAAAAAGTTTACGAAAAAGACAAAAATTAGTTTTGTACTTTGTAGTAGGTTTCAAATTTCTAAGTTTCAGTAAATTCGAATTATCTTCAGAGAGTTGGGGTTTAAAAAACGAACTAAGTTCACAATTGTGATTGAAATACCTTTCGACTGATCAGAAAACGGATTTTTTTTACAAATTTTGATTTGAGTACGATAGTTTAGTGGCAGTGGCGGAGGATTCTTAGACTGGGACAAGTTGGGGAAGGGGGGTTGTGAAAGAATTGGGCGTGTACTTACAGTGCATGTCCCGCTCATGTTCGTACTCCACAAAGGCATACCCACGAGGTTTCCCTGTCTTCTTGTTATATACCATTACAATCTACAAAATAAAAACACAAAAACAAGGGTTAAAATATAATTACATCTTTCCGTTAACTTAACATCATGCTTTTAATGATGGACTCGAATCGTGGTTCCCTAAATATACGAGAGTAACAACTCAAAGTTCCCGTTCCATGGAAACGTGATTCGAAGGTTCGAACTCGAACCACGACAATCAGACAGTAAAACATTGAATGAAAAAATCGAGTCGACTCTCTTTTAGCTATTTATAAACACGCTGTTCTGGTACTGAACTTTTAAACCAAGGAATTCGATTTTCGTCCCATCCTAATTCTTTGGTTCGAGTCGACGGACTCCTTTCTTCATGCTTGCTAATAGCGATTTATTCTATACGTGTTCTTATACAACTACGACCCACGACTCGAGTTAATCAAAATATGTTACAAATGAATAGCTACCTTCTTGATGGGTCCATACGATTCCATTTCTCGTCGCAATTTCGACTCGGACGTGTCAAAATTCTAAATAAAAAACAAACGGAAATTAAAGGATTTTCTTAAACTAAGCTGCTTTCCCTTGCCACATATACCCTGTACTGTTTATATAATCGTTTTTATTATTTATATTTTACTTACAACTCTTCCAATGAAGAGAGTCCTGTAGGGATCCAACGTGGAGGCATTTTCGTTTGGGTTCCAGACGGCGATTTCCTGTTCAAGTTTGTACGCAACTTGCTCGGCTTTCTCCCTACGCTTGCGTTCCATACGCTCTTCTCTTGTCTCGACCTTTTGCTTTGGAGGCGTCTCTGATGGGTCCTGAATTCCAAAAAAATTACAAATTAATTGAAGCACTGACAACAATTAAAACAGAAACAGAAAAGCAGACGCTTTATACCTCAAATAAGTGTAAATATTGGCCAACGCCATGGGACGTTCTCGGGGGCTTCTCATGGCTGAGTTTACTCACGGGGGGTAAGTACGGGATGGGGTCACGAGCGGCAAACAATGCCAACAAGTTTGGGGGTAAAAACTGCGTCATTTCTTTTTCCTCACAACTAAAATATTTGTTATTATAAACGCCTACTATAAATTCCTAATCAACTACAAAACATCTTGACAAATATAAAACATGTAAATCAATTTAATTGCTGCGCTGATTGACTTCAAATTCAAATAGGACTTTTTATTCTTTTACAACCGACTGGGTTTGTTTACCTTCTAAACTTGAGAGAATAGAGAGGCATTTGAGATGAGCGGAACTCGTCGCAGCTTACCCCATTCTTCAATGTCAAACGAGTAAATGCACTGACTTCGATTTTTTTCAACGCAACGCAGGATCGATCCATCTTGCAAGCAGTTCTGTACGCATTTGGCATCGTTGGTTGTCCGTTCGACCGGCCGTCGGCTGTATTCAAAACTTCATTCAATTTCAAAATTGCTAACGGTTAAAAATTGAGATTTTAATGAGTTTTCTTGCTAATTATGTTGATTTTTCAGATTAGATTAGTGATTTGATGCGTCTTAAATAGCATCTTACCTCATTTCGGAGTTGCGAAGGCTGATGATGAGGCTTATCTTGCGCTACTTTTCTATGGATTTGATTTCTAGAGCTATTCAGCAGCTTTCAATGCAGGATCTTGTAGGATATTTTTTACAAAAGTTGTTGTTCTTCTATACAAGATGGCCCTCTTGTTCCAGGAATCATCACTCCGCATTTTTCTTACATTTTGGCGTATTTCCTCTATTCTTTCCAAATGCGTCGATGAAATTTCAGGCCAAATATTGATTAAAATATGTGCTTTTATATCATCATTTGTGTGCACAGTTTTAGTTTTGAGACAGAATAATCATTACACAAGTTTTTTTTTTTTAGATTTCACATTTATTTTTGTTTCTTATTTTTTTGCGAGATTTTTCATTACTTTTTTTTATCCATAAAATTCGAGTTAAAAACAGCAGAATATATATTTTTGTTCTTAATAATATCAATATCAATACCTAAAACGTTTAGTCTAACTCTATTTAAATTAAGTATTTAAATAATTACTCATTGTACAAACCGCCAGAAAAGAAAAGTCAGTATTTTCTGTTCTCCAATTTTTGAAAAAGAAATGATTTCTTCGTAAATTGTTGATACTATTTAGCATTTTGTTTCTTTTTAATAATATTATTGAGTTGTTGATCCTGTACAAACATCGATTTTTTAAAAATACGCGCGCTACTCGGCTACATTTTCAGCTTTATATACAAGTTTTATACAATTTTTTTTCAAAAAAGAAGAAGTTTGGAAAACAGATTGAGTAAAACTTTTCCTTTTTTCAAATATAACTCCATATTATTCTTTTTCCCTCCAAAATATTTTGTTTCTAAAACAAAAGAATATAAATTTATGTTGAAAGATCCAAGTTGTTTCGGTCCTAATATTTTCGTTGAACAATTTCTAGTTTTTTTATTTGTTTGGTTTATGCAAAGAAAAATATCTCGATTTTGATTTCAAAATACTAAAAAACTGTTAATCATTTTCGTTTATTTCTGCGGGAAAATTGTTTTATTCAAAAATATAATACGATAAGAAAAATCTCGTCAACGAACCATTTGTTAGTGTGAGATCAAATTTTCGAAAAAAAAAAGAAATACGTTTTGAGACCGACAAAGATTTTCGCGCGCGTAGTCCGAATTGTTCGAACTATCTTTGGTTTCGCACACAAAAACTAAAATTGCAGTTTTGATTGTTCAAATTCGAATATGTTTTGGCAGGACAATGAGAAAAATAACTATAAAGCTATGAAAATATAAAATGGCGGGAGAAAAATTATTCGAAATCAAAATTATTGCACTATGACATGGCTTTGCTGCTGCTACAAAGATGAACTCGAGTATGATGGTGAAATGAGCGAGTCCATCATTGGAAGTTGATGGTGATTCGAATAATGATTGACGTTTCGGAGGTCGGACCTCCTCGACTCGAGCCCGCACTGGCTTTCTTGCTGAGGAAACGATGGGGAGGGAAGAGGACTGGCGACAGATACAGCCGCCGGAGGAGACACTTCAGGCGGAGGACTTGGCGACTGTGAGTGTGGAGGGGACGAGGGCGGACTTGTACTCGAATAATCTGAAGAAGCGGAAGCAGCAGCAGCACCTTGTTGAAGAAGCTCCGAGGCTGGAGGTAATCTCGACGGAGGGAACTCGGAATGAAGGGGAAGTGAGGGTGTGTAATAGTACGAGCTAAGGTCTAAGTCGCCGCCGTCAGAGTATCCCGAGTCGACGTCGAGAAGAGAGCCAGAAGTTGAGTTGAGAGAGGTATTTGACGGAGTACTGCTTCCCCCTGGGGAGGGCTGGCAGAGGAGGTCCTGCTCGTAAAGGAGGTCCTGCTCGTAGTCATACGACGGATTGTGAAAAGGCGTGGGCCTTGATTGGTAGTCGTATTGAAGATAAGGCGATGAGTCAGCAGATGAGTACGGAGTCAGGTACGGATCATGGCTGCCGGGAGGCATGCTAGGCAGGGGTTGAACCATTTGTGGAGGGGATGGAGAAGGAACTCCTCCACCGAAACAAGATTGTGGAGGCTGTTGCTGCTGTTGGGGTGGTGGTGGAGGTTGTTGTTGTTGGGGCTGGGGTGGTGCTGGCCAGAAACTGGGTAATCTCTCGCGACTCTTGAGACTCTCGTCGGCTTCGTCTTCCTTCCGGATTTCCTGCTCGATGTGACGGAGAGTGTTGCAGATTAGCACGAGAACGATGTAAACTTGGCTCGACGCAATTCTACATGAAAAAATACAAAAAAAATCCAAAATCAAGAACACATTCGTTTCATACAGTTCAAAAAGAATTAATATAAGCGCGGGAATATTTGAAATTTGCATACCGTTCTAAATTTATTGAGTTTACACAAGCTCAGGTGGAGGACCGTACTCCTCTGTTGTTTGTAGGTACAAAGTTCATCCTCGTCGTCGTCGTCCTCACTCGCGTCAAACTCCTCCCCCGAGTTGAACAAGTCTTCAGAGCTGATTGAGTCGCAGCTTGAGCTCTCCTCGTCGTCGGCGCCGTGCCACTCGAGCCCTCCGCGAGACGTACTACTTCCCCCTCGACTGCTGAGATCGGAGGTGGCGCCTAGATTAAAGTAGCTCTTGCCTGACTCGTCCTCCGTGATTACTTCGTGGGGTGAGCTGCCTAAAATCCCACTCCCTTGGAGGAGCTGATGATCCACCAAACTCGTGAGGGAGGAAATGGAGGGATTCATCGCGTGGACGGGGGGATCCGTCGCAATTCCGTTTACGACGGGAGTCGCCTTTGCGGGATTGTTCCATTCCAGGGGATCGATTTCGAGGCTGTCGAGAGGATCGATTGGCTTGAACGGCGGAGAATTCAAAATAGCCGGGGCGGGAAGCGCTTCCAGCGAGGACTTCAAGCTTTCGAGGGGATCCGGACATGACGACGGACTCGACGTGGTGAGCAGGGTTCGAGCGAGGATCGAAGTGGTCACAAGCTCGGAAGACGACGGAACAAGGGAGTCGGTGAGGATGTTGTTGTTTGTCAGTTTGGCGAGTTTCGATGGCGGGGACGAGTGCGGGTCCGCCCCGGACTCGAGGTGCCTCTTGGTGGCGAGGGAGGCGACGCCCATGCTGGT
The DNA here is from genome assembly GCA_019593645.1 of Akabosia matsudoensis. NCBI lineage: Eukaryota > Metazoa > Arthropoda > Collembola > Entomobryomorpha > Paronellidae > Akabosia > Akabosia matsudoensis. The sequence continues at coordinate 15,213 of VICI01002299.1, forward strand.
GCTGGGAGCCGTGGTGGAGGCTGACGAAAATGAGTTGACCTCGCTAACTACTGGTCCTGATGCAGGTTCCTAAGCAACACAACAAAAAAAATTAAAAAAATTAGTAATACGTCAAAATTTAGGCGCCAAATTTAAACCGTAATTTTCAAAATAGCAACCGGGAACTATGGAAATACCTCGCCGTAAAGCGTCTAACGTCGTACCCAGCCTTTATTTTGTGCAAGTTTCTCTTATACACATTTTTTCTTTCTTTTTTTCATGACCACACACAATTCATTGCTTTGAATCAGGTCGCCCCAAACGAAAATATTATCTAAAAATGTCTATCTTTTTTCCAAGGCTGTCTCCCTCTAATCTTCTTCTCGGAAAAAAATATATTTTCCATTGGAAAAAAGGTCGCAGTTTTAGAATTGTATGCGACCGTCATAATGAAAAAAAAAGATTTTTCACTTTTTTCTCCTGTTCATCCTTTCCCATGGCATATTCATCACGAAAAAGGTTCTTTGTACGGTTCGGGGTTTACATTTTTCCTTTTTTTCATCCCTTCATTTACCCATAAAAAGGGTCTTTGGGCAACCCTCTGAAAAATAGGGGAGCCATCGGCTTACAAAAAAAATCCTTCCTTCGCTCCTTGTCGGGCGCAGGAAAAAGGAAAAAAAAGGACAGGATGCGGACAATAGCAACGGAATGAAAATGCATTCGAAGAAGAGAAGAAAAAAAAAGGTTGAAAAAAATTATACTCATCCGCACAACTGGATTTTTGAAGCGACCTTTATTTTTCACGATTGTACATCTGGCCATGAGCAAGGAAAAAAAAGGAATGAAAATGGGCCTTTGACGAAACGGTTGCATATTTTTAGAGAAGAAATCGACTGGCGTTCCAGGGGAGGAAACGAATCTTTTTTGTAGGTTTTAAAATTATTTTTTTTGTGGGACATCAACGCCATTCAACAAGTTGTGGCGGTCTGGATTCGAAAAACTATTTAAAAAAAGAAGAGATTCTTTTTAACGATTGACTAAAACGTTTCGATTTTTTATCATTTGCCCAACGGCAGAGAAATGGGATATCATAGCGGTTCTGTTGAAAAATTGGATACGTTGTTTAAAATTGAATTTAAAATTTAAAATCATGCATGGGCGCCACTCAATCACTCGCGAATGAAGACTTAGACGGAGTGTCATCTTTGCCAAAAAAGAATCAGGCTTCCAAAATAAAAATGGTGTTAAACTTGGGTGGAATTTTCGCAGCCAAACATTTTTTTTCTCAAGACTGACCAACGAAAATATATTTTGTGGAGTTTGAGCGCAAAGGAAAATCATTTCAAAACGGCTAGCGACTTTGCCTCTTGAGTCTGAGTGTGTAACAGGTCAAATCTGACAGGGAATTTCCTTCTCATTTCTTCATAAGATTGGATACCATATCATTCTTAGCTGTTTTCTGCTTGCGCACAAAACTTGCTCTCAGAACATACATATTTTTCTTGTTTCTTCAAAAACTTCTTCTCAGATAATGATGCACTGCATTTTAGTCTTCTCTTGAAGAAAAAAAAGGTTCACATCATTATATTTTGTCTGTACACAAGACAACACACACACACACACCAACATATTTTTCTGTGTGAGCCAAGACTGTTCTGTGAAGCTGTTGCAACTGAGAGAGCTTCACAGCAATCATGATCACGAAACTCTCTGATACGTTGGTCGCTCTCAACAAAATAGAAAATTCTTTTTTATTTTACGACACACAACATCAACCAGAAAAAAAAGATAGGTAGGTGGAATAATAATCTTGATAATAATGAAGGCAACATCAACAGCAGCAGCATACCAACATCACCACTTCACTCTGCTCATCCACCACCACCACACAACAAAATATATTGTACACAGGTACTCAGCTTCATAAAGTTTCTTTCGTTTTGATAAGCAGGTGTACAGACAGTCCTGTGTGGTAGTGTTGGTGGTGGCGAGAGAAAAAAAA
>VICI01002300.1:0-17185 GCA_019593645.1 Akabosia matsudoensis
CCAATTTCACAGTCTTATGATGATGATCATCTTCAAAGCAAAAAAAGAAACCGTTTAGGAACAATTTTCTTATTACAAGGCGGGTGGTGTCTGATGGGATGAGGAAAGCGAAAATGATAACGAAACTAAATTATACGGAACACACTTTTACCCCGCTGACTCTTATAGTTAGTTGAGCAAAAACAAACCTAGTCACAAGTAGAGACATCACTACACGATCCCTTGTTCACCTCCAATTTTCAATTTATTTGAACATTTTTTTCCTAATAATCTTGTTTCCCTTCTGTTTCAAATTTCCCCAAATTCGTTTCCATCCGAGCACGTAGCTCATGCCTAACATCAAAAGTCGTGACGAGACCATGTTTTCCTTTTTTCGCGTAGGTGGCTTTTCTATTATATACCTGGCTCTTGTAGTCGTGGTGATCAAACGACGCTTTTTCTCTAGAGAGAATGAATCCCGCAAAATTTTCCGAAATGAATACCAACATCCTCAGTCAGAAAATTATATTTACAACTTGGTTGGATTTTCCTAGAGCTTCTATTGCATTGTGGTATAATGACATAATAATCTGTTTTGTTGCCCTTATCATGCAAAAGTCGCATGTTAAAACAAAAACTAGACCTAGATTACTCTTGATAGATGGAACAACCCATCAAAAACGCCAGAATAGATGATAACACAATCTGTTTCAGGTTTTTCGAGTTACATGCATCGCTGCTTGTACACAAATTTTGTTTTAGTAATACACATATCCCTCGGGTATCTGTCCACAAAAAAAGCTGGCATTTTTTGTGTAGCTGCTTTGAAAATAACTTTCTCCCAAAATTGAACATGCTTATGCAACTCCCCAAAAACATGTTGAAAAACTATCGGCAGTTGTTCTGTTGTTGTGCATGTAAATTAAGTTAGGGCAGAACTTCAAAGTTTTCACGTTTCTATACATTCTGGAAGGCTTTGCAAAAGAATGAAAAGCAATAACAATTTTTTTTTCTCGTGCTGAATTTAGGTGCTTTGCTGGAGAACAGTACCTACAGATAACAGATCGATTGGTGAGGTAGCTCGAGGATCCGAGCCTTTAATGCGGCAAGTGTTCCTTACTGGGGACCAAGCCGACTTGGACGCTTTGTCCCGTCAGGTAACCAGCTTTTATGTGATTTGTTTCAAGAGGATGATTATAGTATGACAATGATAAAGTGAATCAGTAAACGAGGAAGTTAACTTTTCCCTTTTAAACTTCCCACTTTTCCTAATGAATTTTCGCCTCTACAAATTGTATTTTTGCTGCAGGTTTTTGCATTGCGAAAGCGTGCCACGCACACAATTATACGACCTGGCGCTCGGTTCTACATTTGCTCTTTGTCTACCACCACGGTTGTCTATAAAGGACAATTGACATCTGAACAGGTCGGAATTCGGGAATTATTAATGTGAAAGGTTATTCCTTCTGAAAAGTTGTGTGAGCTAATAACATCTAATTTGTGCACAGCTATGGAACTACTTTGTGGATATGCGCAACCCCGAGTTCAAGACCTACTTGGCGTTAGTTCACACTCGGTAATAAGGAAGAAAATACTCGATGCAGTCATGGTCTTGTATTTAACACTAATAAATTTTAATTTTTCTCACTCCTCTTAGATTCAGTACGAACACATTCCCGTCTTGGGAGCGTGCTCAACCGCTCCGCATGCTTGCTCACAACGGTGAAATCAACACTCTCCGCGGAAACGTCAATCTAATGAAGGCTCGAGAAGGTGTCATGAAAAATAAGCATTTCGGAGCAAACTTAAAACGGCTCTATCCCGTTGTTGAGCCTAACCTTTCCGACTCTGGCTCTTGTGACTGTGTCCTTGAGTTTCTTGTCCAGGCTGGTGGAAGATCATTGCCAGAGGTAGGCTATTCAGTTTACACAAAAGCCACAGTCTTGTAAATGTTTTCTTTCATGCGGACAGTTTACTTTATGCATATGAAACCAGCTTGCGTTTTACTTTTGTATTGGTACATAGCACGCTATATATTTTACATACAGTCTGCCTCAAGGCTCTTTTTCGTGTAATTCGCAAGGCTTATTGATTTGGAAAGCCCGAGAAAGTTATAGGCTAATAGCTTTCACTGAAAAAAAAGATGAGATTTATCGCGGATAATGTGTACATGGGGAAAGGAAGCCTCAATCCGATTATCGGCAAGCAATAATGGATTCCTATTTTTCTATCTGTATCAGGCGGTGATGACGATGGTGCCAGAAGCCTGGCAAAATGACAAGTTAATGTCTCAAGAGAAAAAGGACTTTTATCGATGGGCTGCCTGTGCTATGGAGCCATGGGATGGGCCTGCCCTTCTTGCTTTTACGGATGGACGCTACATAGGGGCAATCTTGGACAGGTTGAAGATTATCCTTAGAAAGCTATATTTTGGTTCATAAAAACCAAAACAAGGTAATCATTGATTTTTATAATCTCATTAGGAACGGATTACGACCCTCGAGATTCTACATTACCAAAGATAACATTATGGTTATGGCGTCTGAAGTGGGCGTATATGACACCGACCCACAAAACATAGTTCACAAGGGACGTCTCAAGCCTGGCAGAATGCTGCTTGTAGACACTAAAGAAAAGTTGTACATAAAAGATGAAGAACTAAAGCTGAACATTGCCCGCAGCCGCCCATACAAAGTATGGCTACAAGAGCAAGTGACGATGGATGAGCTCCGGGATGCTCACACAGGACCTCTCACATATGGCTCTGAGAACACCCAATTAAACGGTGTTGTTAATGGGAGAAACGGAGAAAATGGGAATATATCTGAGTATCAAGTTACTGCAGATAGACGCCTGGGAATGTATGGCTACACTGTGGAAACAATTAATCTTTTGATGCTCCCAATGATTAAGACAAAGTAAGACGGTCTCTTTTTTGGGGTTCTCACAGTGAACTACTGGCAGATTTTTTTTCACTTTAAAATATTCCTTCCACTCATTCCAGGAAAGAAGCCCTTGGCTCAATGGGAAATGATGCACCGTTAGCGTGCTTGTCACTGTACCAACCGCTGCCGTATGAATATTTCAAGCAACTTTTCGCCCAGGTAAAGTTGACGTTTCCGTTTTTCCACTGTTACCTATAAATTGTGATTGGGATATATTATGACACTAGTTGCTAGTGTGTGTATGACTTTAACAAGTACAAAAACTGCTGTGTAGGGATACTCTCGAAGGTCTCTCAGGTGTCTGTCTGTTCCACTCGTGCTTCTGTCAGGGGTTATTCAGTTGTTCCAAAAAGAGAAAATCCTGTATGCAATCAATTTCTTTTACACAAACAAACAAACAAACCATGATGAAGGGTTTAAAAAATTATATATACGGTGGTGGTGTATGTATGTATGTGGTTATCATCAGATTTTGTCTCTGCACTCATGGGACACACACAAACACACCGGCTCGGTGGTGGGAGTCTCGGGTCAGTTGCCCCAAGCCCTCCCCCACCAGAGACAAGCGAGTGAGCTTTTTGACAATTGAGACTCCGTAATTGTTGGTCCTGTTGACCATGAGAGAGAAAAAATGTTGTGTTTTGTCGGCTCTGCATCTTCAACTCCACTCTTGCACCACTTCACATCGTCCAAGAGTGCAACCGGGTACAACCTGACTTTTTTATCACCTTTGTGAGAATAATTTTTAACTTAGCAATTAACTTTTAGCTTTAAGTCCTATTTTTGTTTTCTCTCTTGATTTCCATTTCTCTCTATTTCTCTTTATCTGATATGTATCTGTGTATATCGTTCTTCTCCTATCTCATAAATTGTATTGATATTTGTAACTTTATAATTGAAACATTTATAAAAAAATGATGGAGATGCGTACATTATTTTACAATCGGAATAGTCCCTTTAAACGTTAATATTGATGGATATTTGTGGATCATGACAGGTCACCAACCCACCCATTGATCCGTTCCGGGAAAGGATTGTGATGAGTTTGGAATGTCCGATTGGACCGGAAGCGAACATTTTAGAGCCAAGTGCGGAGCAATGCCATAGATTGGTGCTTCCACATCCGATTTTGTCGATTGGAGATTTGGAGGTTTTGAAAGCAACAAGGCACAGGGGATGGAGGGTGAGAAAACAGCAATCCCATGCCTGAATTCTTTTTAATCTATAAAGCCTTATAATAATCTTTCAATGCTTGTATTTTCCGCACAGACAAAAGTCATTGATGCAACATTTGCAAGGTCGGAGGGGCCTGAGGGCTTATCCGAAGGTCTCAGCCGGGTATGCAAAGAAGCGTGTCTTGCGGCTGAGAACAACTATCAAATGATTGTCCTCTCTGATCGCGCAGCAGGCCCTGATCGTGTTCCCATCAGTGCTCTGCTTTCCCTCGGGGCTGTTCATCATCATCTTATTGAAGAACGTCAACGCATGAAAGTCGGTCTTATTTTGGAAACTGGCGAAGCTCGTGAAGTCCACCACATGTGCGTTCTTCTCGGCTATGGCGCTGATGGAATTTGCCCATATTTGGTTTTTGAAACTGTTGCCACTCTTCGCAATGAGGGAATCGTTGATGCATCTTTGAACGACAAGGCTGTTTATGAGGCATACTCAAAAGCCATGGAAACTGGAATCGCAAAAGTCATGGCAAAAATGGGGATTTCTACTTTGCAATCCTACAAGGGTGCACAGATCTTTGAAGCCGTTGGTATCGCTGCTGAAGTCGTCGATAAATGCTTCAAAGGAACAGCCTCGCGAATCGGAGGAATTACATTCAAAGTTCTGGCAGAAGAAGCCTTTGAGCGACATGCACTCACATATCAAGAGCGAGAATGTGATAATCTTGTTCTTCGGAACCCCGGTCAGTACCATTGGCGAGCTGGTGGAGAGCGTCATATTAACGATCCAGTCAGCATTGGAAATCTTCAAGAAGCCGTCAAAAACAACAGCAAATCTGCATACGAGCGGTATGTCGAATCCGCAATGGAATCCGTGCAAGCATGTACACTCCGGGGTCAACTGCAACTCAGTTTCAACGAAACTCCAATCGACATAAACGAAGTGGAGCCTGCTGCTGAAATTGTAAAGCGATTTGCATACAGGAGCTATGAGTTTTGGAAGTATTTCTATTGAAGCGCATACCACGTTGGCCATCGCGATGAACCGAATCGGAGCAAAATCCAATACCGGAGAAGGAGGAGAGAATGCAGACCGTTATTTGGATCAAGATCCGATGTTCAACAAGAGGAGTGCAATTAAGCAAGTTGCGAGCGGTCGATTTGGAGTTACAATTTCATATCTGGCGAATGCAGATGACTTGCAAATTAAAATGGCCCAAGGAGCTAAACCCGGTGAAGGTGGAGAACTTCCAGGCTACAAAGTAACAAAAGACATTGCAGATACTCGTCACTCTGTACCGCTTGTGGGTCTGATTTCTCCCCCACCACATCACGACATCTACTCGATTGAAGATTTGGCAGAGTTGATTTATGACTTAGAAGTGTGCAAATCCAGAAGCCCGGATAAGTGTCAAGCTCGTGTCTGAAGTAGGAGTTGGAGTTGTTGCTTCTGGAGTTGCAAAGGTAGATCGATATGTATATAAGACGAGAAAAAACTTAATCGTTATTTATTTATCAGACTAATCCCATTTCGGTGTTTTCAGGGGAAAGCAGAGCATATTGTTATAAGTGGTCATGACGGTGGTACTGGAGCGAGCTCATGGACAGGCATTAAAGCTGCCGGTCTCCCATGGGAACTGGGTATTTCCGAGACTCACCAAACTTTGGTGTTGAATAACTTACGATCTCGGATTGTCCTTCAAGCGGATGGCCAATTGAGAACAGGCTTTGACGTTATTGTAGCCGCGATGCTGGGGGCCGACGAGTTCGGCTTTTCAACAGCTCCATTGATCGCGATGGGATGTACCATGATGCGGGTATGAATAATTTAGTATGCTCTCTAAACTACAAACCTTTTCAGCTTTTAAAATAATTCTGTGTATTTGTAAATCCGTTTTTCTGTGCAGAAATGCCATTTGAATACGTGTCCGGTGGGAATCGCCACTCAAGACCCTGTTCTCCGGAAAAAATTTGAAGGGCAGCCTGAGCATGTTGTCAACTTCTTTTTCATGCTGGCCGAGGAAATCCGTACTTTTATGAGTAAGCTCGGAGTCCGCAAGTTCCAAGATTTAGTCGGTCGCTCTGACCTTCTTAAAAGCAGGGAGTCAACGCATCCAAAGGCAAGATACCTAGACTTTGGTGGTCTCCTTAAGAATGCATTGTGGATGCGGCCTGGTGTCAATATCTTGGGAGGTTCGGTCAGCCAAGATTTCGAACTCGAGAAACGTCTTGACAACCATCTTCTCGCAATGACAGCTCCAGTCTTGGAAGGGAAGCAAACCTCGGTAGACATTCAAATGAACATTGTCAACAGTCAGCGTGCATTTTCGTCAACTCTGAGTTTCCACATCGCAAAAGCATTCGGTGACGATGGTCTCCCTGACAACTCAATCAACATCAAATTGACTGGCTCTGCAGGCCAAAGTTTCTGCGCCTTTATGATCAAAGGAATTTCTGTCAGTTTGGAGGGAGACGCTAACGACTACGTAGGGAAAGGTTTGTCTGGCGGAGAAATTATTATTTTCCCACCTAAAGGCATTGCTGCTGAGTTCAAGAGCGAGGAAAACGTTATTTGCGGAAACGTGTGTCTCTATGGGGCAACAACAGGGAAAGCATTCTTTAGGGGCATCGTTGCGGAACGGTTTTGCGTCAGAAATTCCGGAGCCATTGCTGTGTGCGAGGGTGTTGGTGATCACGCTTGCGAATACATGACTGGGGGAATTGCCCTCATTTTAGGTCTGACAGGAAGAAACTTTGCGGCCGGAATGAGCGGAGGTCTTGCTTTTGTGTACAACATCGACGGAAATTTCGCAACAAAATGTAACCCGGAAATGGTAGAACTTCTTCCTTTGGAACTACCGGAGGATGTTAAGCTTGTTAAAGAATTGCTGGAAGAATTTAAAGCAAAAACTGGATCGGAAATTGCAAGCCGTTTGTTGGATGATTGGCCAGCAAGTGCCCGTCACTTTACCAAAGTATTCCCATACGAATACCAGCGTGCTTTGAAGCAACTCACTGAAGAGCCAGTGGTGGAAGCTGTTCCAGAGAAAAAGTCTCCAACAAATGAACCGGCTGTGAAAGACATTGAAGAAACCATTCCAGATAAAGTTCGTGGCTTCATTAAGTACCCTCGCGAGAGAGGAGTGTACAGAGCTGCAGCCGACCGTCAGAACGACTGGGGAGAAATTTACAACTTCACTGGAGTTCGGAAAACACTTCGCACTCAAGCAGCGCGTTGCATGGACTGTGGGGTTCCATTTTGCCAGTCAAGTCATGGGTGTCCCTTGGGCAACATCATTCCTAAATGGAATGACCTCATCTACCAAAACAACTGGAAGGAAGCGCTGTCACAGCTTTTGCAAACAAACAACTTTCCAGAGTTCACTGGCCGAGTTTGTCCGGCACCTTGTGAAGGTGCTTGTGTCCTCGGCATAAATGAGCCAGCAGTTACAATTAAAAACATTGAATGCGCTATCATTGACAATGCGTTCGAGAATGACTGGGTAAAGCCGCAGCCTCCATCTTTCCGAACTGGAAAGAAAGTTGCCGTTGTTGGCGGTGGACCGGCTGGTCTTGCTGCAGCCCACCAGCTCAACAAAGCAGGTCACTTGGTTACCATTTATGAGCGCAACGACAGGGCTGGAGGGCTACTTCAGTATGGCATTCCTACAATGAAATTGTCCAAAGAGGTCGTTCAACGGAGAGTCAAACTTCTTCAACAAGAAGGCATTGACTTCCGACTGAACTGTCATGTTGGAAAGGACATCTCTGCGAAGGAGCTGTATGACGAGTATGATGCCATTGCATTATGTCTTGGAGCGACTTGGCCAAGAGATTTGCCCATTCCAGGCCGCCAGTTGGAGGGAATCCACTACGCAATGAACTTTTTGGAAACCTGGCAAAAGAAGCAAATGGGGAATTCGATTAACCACGTGCCAATGTCTGCGGAAGGGAAAGACGTCATTGTAATTGGAGGTGGAGACACTGGATGTGACTGCATCGCTACAAGTTTGAGACAAGGGGCAAAGAGTATTGTTACTTTTGAAATATTGCCACAGCCACCAAATGGACGTTCCAGGGACAACCCATGGCCGCAGTGGCCAAGAACGTTCAAAGTGGACTATGGTCATGAGGAAGTCAGAATTAAGCATGGAAACGATCCCAGAAAGTTTAGTACTCTCAGCAAGGTAACAACAATAAATAAGCTTTTTTGTCATTTGTAAATGTGTGTTGCAAAATGAAGATTCAAAATTTAAAAATGCGACGCGTATGAATAGGAATTTTTGGACGATGGAAATGGCCATGTGGCAGGAATCAGAACTGTGCAGGTCGACTGGACGAAGGATGAAACAGGAAGATGGAAACAAGAGGAAGTACCTGGATCGGAACAGGTAACCCTAGAAGAGATTTCCCTGTAAACTCCCCTTGTAACTTCGAATAGTTCTTAACCTAATTCATCGTTTCCATAGATCTACAAGTGTGACATGGTCTTACTGGCCATGGGATTTTTGGGCCCGGAGAAACATATTATCTCCGAGTTGGAAATAGAGCAGGACGCCAGAAGCAATATCTCTACACCGAGAGGTCGCTACTCAACAAACATCCCCAGAGTATTTGCTGCTGGTGATTGCCGACGAGGTAAGGCCAAGTCATCAAAAACAAACATTGCTATTGACGATTATGAAACAAGCCCATGTAAATTTATAATCGTATTACAGGTCAATCATTGGTTGTATGGGCAATCTCTGAAGGTCGTCAATGTGCCCGTGAAGTGGACGAGTTCCTCATGGGCAACTCAACTCTTCCCGCTGTCGGTGGAGTAATCCAAGCACTCCAATCCCAAAAAGGCTAATGGAAACATACTATTACACTTATACTTATTAATTCACGAAAAGAAAATCGTAATTTATTTTGGGAGCACATAATAGTATAGTTTTAGAATGTAAACTAGCCAATTTAATACATTGCGATTTCGGAAGATATATAGCATTTAGCTTTTATTTTAATCATTTTTTCAATGCATACTTGCAATTTGTAGTCTGATAACGTTTTTCTGAAGTTTCACCATTTGTATATAATAAAAAACAGGAGAAAATGTCCTTATATAAAAAAACTACATACTCTTATAGATCATTTCTTGAAAGAAATCATACCAACTTGTGAACTTGTTTTATAAGTTTTACTGAAATGAAAATGATAAGCTCTGTAATTTCATCTATACTCATTTATATAGTCACCCGTGTACAACTCGTCATATAGATTTAGCTTTAAAAAAATATTAAAACCAAAATACTATTCGACAAACTCAGTTTATTAAAGAGAGAAAAAATATATAGTAAAAAAGCATTATACAACCGATATACTACACAACTTTAAAATATTATTATTCTTTAAATATCTCCTTTTAAAAACATCATGTTTAAAAAAAAAATTATTCTACTCTTGTTTATGTATTAAAGCAAAAATATATATTCGTTTTTATCGTAAATAAAAAATGTGCTATCCAAGAATAACTGAAGAAAAAAAAACCAAAGAAAATGCGTTGCCATTAGTAACCCAAAAATAGCACACTTGTCCTTATCATAAACCAAGAAAATTAATCAATTTAACTTCTACTACACAACACATAACTGTTTTTTGGAGACAATAAAAAAAAATGCCTGTGCTTCCAAGAGTTCCATTTTGAAAAAAAAACTGTCTGAGCAAAAACCGAACTGCAAAAACCGTCATAAAAACTTGTATATGAAAAAAACACAAATTTTAATGACTTTGCTAACTGCTTTCATAGCTCTATTTAGTTCTCCTATAATAATCTCACGCAACTATTAAAAAATATTTATTGTTACGATTCATAGTCACAACCAGCAAGGTCAACCTATTGTCAGCACAATTAACTGGTGTATTCCAATAATGCGTCTCGTAAATAAAAAAGAATATTTTACTCTAGCGAAAATTAGAGTTAACTATCAAAGCAGCTAAAAATAAAATAGATGCACATCATTGTCAATATTTAAGTGAGCGAGTGATAAAAGTTGTACCTTTAGAATGCAAAAATAATAAAAATCTCTCTCCATTACCGATATGTGAACACCCATCAATAAAAAAAAAGTTCATTGATGAATGTGACCGTGATGGATTATACGTAAAACAAATTGAATTAGTGAAAGATAAAAATTATTAGCAAAATAAACTGAGCTAAAAATTAAAAAGTTGCCTACAAAAATATCGCTGTTGTGAAGGTTTGTGTAGTCCTCAAGAAATACAAAATACTCGTGTGTAAAACAACCTCAAAATGAAAATGAAGTAACGCGTGAAATAAAGACTTGATTTACTAGCGGCTATTTTTCTTCCTGTGGATATTTTGCTTATTTATTTTAAAAAAAGTGATTGATTTTCGTTATTTTTTCCAGTTAAAATTGCATTAGAATAAATAAAATTAGAGGATATTGCTTTCAATTATGGTTTACACAAAATCATGATTTTTCATAAGGTAGTAGTTCATAAGACGTAGAGATAACCTGATGTCATGACAGAAATTAAAAATAATGTTTGAAGGGTGAGAGACCCTAAGGATGAGGATGAATTGCAGCCGTTTCCCATGCAACTGCATTGCAACATTTTAACTGCTTCCTTGCCGATTTCTTTACAGGTTACGTTGCTCTTCTTAGACTTCCATTCATCCGCAATCCGGCCACAGGATCGGACTACGCGGGTATTAGCAGGTCGGCTTGTGTCTGGAAATTTCCAAGAAAAGAAATTAGACTTTGGGCAAAGATTAATGCGAAGACAACGTCAATAATAAGACGGATGATCTCTTACTTCCGTTGTTTTGAACTGGAATATGGTAGGTAATTTTTCTGCAAAATGTCGCTGCACTTGTCATGTTAAGGGGTTCCACAAAAGGCTTTTCGTCAACGCTACGACGCTGGGGGGTCCTGGTAACATCTTGAACTGTATGATTTACAGGTTGCCTAGTGACCAACATGGCATCCACAGGAACAGATTCGGTTTGATTAACAAATGGCGGCGTGTTTGGAAGCAACGGGTGCTTGTGGAGATACCACTGGATGAGGGCTATCGTTGTCAAGGTTCTCTTTGGAACACTCTTGCAAATACTTAGTCGGAGGAGGAGACTGTCGACAGTCTTCCTCAAATGCAGAGTTACAAATATAACATTTCAGACCTGGAAAGATAAAGAGGTTTTGAAATCTCAACAGTCTCACGTAACTTAAGTTTTATATATTTCAATTTGAAAGTATTACCAAGCCCAGATTGAGCTATAGCCAAAAGAACAAGGACCGTCTTAAAATTAAAATACGCCATGTTAAACCGTTGTCTTTTTTACTAAAAAAATAATATTTTTGGAGCTCTCTGTGCAGTGGCAAGCACCAGACTGAATAGTTACAAATGATAACAACTGGTTAAACTGATATCACACCAGGCCAGACAACAATAAACTAATTTAATTGTGTACCCAACTTAACTTATGTACCTGTACCCCATCTGTCATAACTTGTCAATTTTCATAACGTACGCATACTCATTAGCATAATGCTAGTCACCTCTAAAACGCAAACAAAATCCTAAGAATTCCTTATCTTTTCTCCTTTCAAAATGCACACCAGCATGGAAATTTTTACCAACCTATTCATGTATATTTGCGTGAAAAAATCCTAAAAATAGTATTTTAAGAAGCTGTATGCAGTTGAATAGCGATGAATATTTTTAGTCTTCACAACGGCTTAATTAGGAATTGTATGTTGTAGGAAGGGTATTTTATTTTTTGTCCTTTTCTACATTTTGGGTACTTTTATTCTCAGAGCGGAGTAGTCGGTGATTTTGGAATTTTTTATGGTATAGGCTCTGAGCTCCAGGTATGACCTTGACTGTTTGTTTTACTGCTCGATTTACTTTGTCCAGTACTGCCAGTTTGTCTGGACGCGTAGCTGCTTCCGGTCGTTCCTGAGTATCCAGAACTTGTTCCTGTTCCATAGTAACTGCTACTTGAATAGCTTCCACTTGAGGAATTTTGAGTATGGGGCACTTTGCTACTCATTTGATAGGGCATGTGACCCTGACCTTGCTCAACAGCCAAGCTGGAAGGCATGTAGCAGCATATAATCGGCATGATTCCATTTTCAACGGCAAACTGTAGAGGCTCCGGTTCATCAGGTTCAATCGTCATGGTAACTTCCGTGGCGAGATCGTCATGCGGTAAAAAGTCAAAGTTAAGCCCTTGCTTTTTCCGACAGCTTTTTTTCTTAGGCGCTTCGCGACCTTCAAGTAGGCGCTTACAGCAAGCCACCTGAATTTGCTCAACGTATGGCTGGTAGCATGGATTGTAGCAGCAAGGTCCACACGGATAGCCCCATGGGTTATAAGGCATTTGATAAGGGACAGTTTCATAGCTTGTACTCGAGGAAGGGGATGATGAAGATGACGAGGAGTAGCTAGATTCATAGCTTGTTTTTGTTTTCGGTTTTTTAGATGGTGCTTTTTTAGGGGGCGGCTTTTTCGGTGGCACCTTCTTAGGCGGTGGCTTCTTCGGTATTTCCTTTTTAGGAGGCGGAGGTGGCTTAGGCTTGGGAGGTTCAGGGGGCGGCGGTTCTTTATTGTAAAGCTCGGGATGTGCTGCTCGGTATTTTTTGTAGGCGTCTTCGACCTCGCGAACATCTGTACATTCGGAGTTTGCAATCAGAGAGCTGACAAAATTACTTGGAATCCGAAAAAATCCCTTGCTAAGTTGTCACAGAAAAATTCACACGCAAGTTGTAGAAAAAATTTGATGCAATTTATCGGAAAATCAGGATAAGTATCAAATAACGGTAAAAGGTTAATTTTGATTATTTTTTTCGTTTGGGATTTTCTGACACTTGTCAAATTACGCATCAAAATGTTTTCTGATTTCCTGACAACCTATCTTATTGCATGTAATTTTTGCGGATATTCTAACAAATTGCATCAAATGTTTTATCTGCTTTTCTGACACTTGCACGTACCTGAGAGTTCCACGTTCTTCGGATCTAGTAAATGTCTTCTCGCTTGTTCAGCAGTTTCTCCAGGAAGGAGATGAATAATATCTTCGTCACTGATTGTCTTGAATGGCTTGTACGGAGGCAACCTCGCTTTTTCGTTTCTAAATTCTTTCGTAGTGTTCAGGTAGTTTTGTACTCGTCACTTGGAATTCCCTGTTGTTGAGGACGTCTGGAGGAAGACCTTGAGGTTGAAGTGTGGTGAACACTCTTTTATCTGCCGGACCTTGAGCCAGTTTCCGCTCAATCATGTCTGCCGAGAAGCGCTTGGCTTTCTCCTCTCCGATTACCCGAACGCGTTGCGTCTCATTTTCAGCCACCTGGAAGTTTGCGTTTGAGTTCCGGGCGTTGGTCAGTTTCTGGTTAAAGTTGGCCATTTTCAAACAATCTGATTAATCCTAATTAAATTAACATTAAACTTAAGTAAAGTTTACTTAAACTATTGGAATACTAATGATGACGTAGGAACTAGAATTAAAAATATGATAAAATTAAGTTTTGTTTTATGAAATTCCATTAAATGCCCAAGAAAATTATGCAGAGATAACAAAGCGTTTCGATGCCAGCGCCACCTAAAGGGTTAAAATTAGAGCAAAGCGGGGACGCTCGTTTCTCTGTACGTGGATTATTCTACTGTTTACAAGCTTGTGCCTTTTGTGTTTAGAACGCAATCCTGGCTGCATTGAAAGTTGAGGAATAGTGAAAGAGAATTTGGAGGATTTCGGAGGTAAATCAGTTGATAGCGGCAATAAATCGACGGAGGAAAACCGATAATAGTCTGAGGAGGTGGACAAGGTATTTCAAAGCTCATAGTTAATTAAGATTAATCATTGGTAATTGGAGATCTCAGGTTTGACTATTTAAAAAAAATGGGTTTGGGTTTATTTATTTATTGAAGGTTTTGGAGGAACCTTGCCATTATGGAGTCGGAGGAGTCAACCCAGGTGATAACTCAAGAGGACCTCACCCAGCCGATAGTTATAGCAACGGATGATGGATCTGGAGGGGAAGGAACAACTCAAATTATCCAGATCCAAGGAGGAGGGCATTTGCCTGATGGAACTATGATTACCGATGAGNCATTTGCCTGATGGAACTATGATTACCGATGAGTCCGTTTTGGGCCAGCCTGTTACGATTGTTAGTGGAGGGGAGGTGGGTGAGGATGGAACGGTGACGATATCCTTGGTTCAGACTGTAGATGAAAACGGGCAGATTCACCATCATGCAACGCATCATCACCACACAACAACGGCCAATATTGAGGAAGAGGGCTCAGAGATGATCGAGCAAAAAGTTAAAATTATGTCAGTGACTTCAGGGCAAACGGCAGCGGAACAAATTGCAGCAGCATTGGCCGAAGCTGTCGCTGGAACAGAAGATGAGGGAGGGGTTGTTGAACAGGAACAGCAAAGTGATGGTGAGGAAGGTGACGACAGTCAAGCCATTTTAATGGAAGAGGAAGGAAGCATGGGTGGAATGGAGCAGGATCAAGAAGTAGGCCAAGAGCCATGGAACGAAGAAGGCTGCCTGGTTTGCAATAAGGACATCAACTTCTCAGACCCGCATCAACTTGCCAAACCTGTGAACACTAAAATTAAAGAGTTCTTCTTGGAGTATCTTGCTGTTGGAGATAACGTCCAGCTGGAAAACGAAAACGTATTCCCCTTTTGCGAAGGATGTGCCGTGGATCTGGAAAAGTTGATGACTATCAATAGAAAGATAGAGTATATGCACAAGGAGTTCAACAAAATGAGGGATGAGATTGCCAAGAAAGCTGTCAAGACGTACATTACAAGATCTAAACCAGAATGGTTGGAGGATGACCTTCGAACTGAAGCCTATTCCAATTTCTTTCCAGATGCAGATAAGACTAAAACCCACAAGGAACAACTTTATGAAGGTATAAAGCTTGAATTGTGTTTATTATGATTATGCAGCATAGTCACAAACTCATTTATTAATTTTTTTCCGTAAACAGTGTGGAAAAATCGCTACGAACTTATCCAGCCAGGTCCAAAAGGTCCGATGATGATTCGGTCCATGGACTCCCGCGGTCGTGTCACCGTAGTTCGCCTTAACAGCAGCGGTCAACCAGTTCCTGAAAGACAGCTGGCAAGTAGTACATCTTCAGATACGAACTTGTCGAGAGTCACAAGGTGAATCCAAAAAGTTTCTGAAAATCTCTTGTTCTCCCATGGTCCCTGTTTTTAGAAGTCTGCTGTCCAATTATAAATTGATAGAGTTATTTTCGAGGACGACGATGACAGTGCTGGGATGGAGGTGTACAAATGTCGAGAGTGTCCGAAAACGTTCAACAACAAGGCCATGCTTGACTACCACTTGAAGCTTCACGCAAGTAAGACCTCTGAACACATTTGAACATTCATTTTCACTAACCATTATTTTCCCCTGCTATTATTGATTTGAATTGATTTTGTTTGTTTTTCCAGATGCAAACAAACCTTACAAATGTAATGAATGTGGGAAGGGATTCGCCCAGCGTGGAGGTCTCGTAACTCATTCCCTGGTCCACACAGGAGCGAAACCGTATGTCTGCACAGTTTGCAACAAGGCGTTCCGTCAAAAAAGCGTGGAGGTCTCGTAACCCATTCCCTGGTCCACACAGGAGCGAAACCATATGTCTGCACAGTTTGCAACAAGGCGTTCCGTCAAAAATACCATTTAACTCAACACAACCTCATTCATTCGGGAGTGAAGCCCTTCTCATGTGAAATTTGCCACAAATCGTTCAACGTTAAAATGAATTTGCGTGAGCATATGCGTCGTCATACAGGTTAGTCCATTTTATTTTTCTCATCATGTCCACTATTAAAGCCTAATGGGAATATTTTTTCGTATCCAGGCGACCGCCCTTACAAATGTCCATTTTGTACAATTATTGGGTTTTTCCGGAAGAAAATGTTGAAAGAGCACATAATCAAGATGCACCCTGAGGAGGAGATGCCCGAGGAGCTTTTAGGCACTGACACATTTCCACCGGGAGCTGAAGGGGGCGATATGGACATGGATCCTATTGATACTGAAATCGATCCTGATGAAGCTTCAAATCAAGAAATGTCTGAAGAAGGACAGATTCAACAAGACACTGTCATGGTCGAAAGGAACTACTGAGTAAAAAACCGGAATTACTGTGAAATTTTCGACATTTTTACACCTCCTTCCCAGCATTATGTATTTTAGTTTATTCCTCTGACTAATTTTACCGAAAGCGTCAAGAAATTTTTATATCTATACATATAGATAAGTATAATAATGTTTTAATCATGGACGAATATCTTATTCCATGGTTTTAATTGTGAAAATAAACACAACAGTTATATGATTTTAAATTTAAAAATGTAATTTCCCTTTATTTGAACACAAGCAAATTTTTTTTTCGTCAGTATTAAATATATAATTATTAATTGCAATCAAACAGCATACTTCCGTTCTAAATATATTTGAAGCCGACTCACCGACCCCGCTTTTGCCGCAGGAGTGATAGCTCGTATTTTCGGCAAGTAATTAACAATCAAATAGCGCATCAACTTCACAAACTGGTTTTTGTAAGTCATATGTAAAAAGTCATCCAATATTTCCAGGAGTGTGTGAACTATCGTTGCGGTAACATCAACTTGAGGCTCTAGCTTCATTGTAGTCGCCAGTATATTCCAAACTCCACCAGCAGTGAAAAATTCTGTTGCTGGGCCGATGTCAACGGATCCAGTTTTATGAAAAGTGATAACCATCAAGGCATACAATGTTGAATATCCTTTCAGTCTTTCCAGAAACGTTTGTTGGACGGCTGTTTCTGTTCCAGACAGTTCATGGCCAAGTTCCCTGGCATATTCTTGAATACTTTTGTTCCCCATTGGATGACTAAATGGAACCAAAAAGGGACACAGTTTGTAGAGATTAGCCTGGACTAAACTCGCCCAAGCTGGAAATCTCCTACACAGTTGAACTCCCACAGTAGCTAAGGGCTGGACAGTTGAAGTTCCCCTGGTTACGTCCGCTTCCGACTTTTTCACAAATCGAAAAGCCAAAGTTTTGA
>VICI01002301.1:0-17184 GCA_019593645.1 Akabosia matsudoensis
CGTTAATGTGACGCCAAGTTTTGCCAGTAGATCCCTAGCATCCATGACCTCTTTCTCGTTATAGAATCGAGCAAAATACACGGCAACATTATCTACATCTTTTCCACTGTCGATTGCAAACTGAGCACTGGCAAGCAGTTCAGAGTTTTGGAGATCCATGGCTCTCCCACATACTCAAGATGTGAGAAAAAGAAAAACAAACCACAGATGACAGGTCTTCAGATAGCCAATTTTGTAAATCAATTTTTAAAAGTGTAATCACAGCTAACTTATATCTATTTTTGCAGCTACAGATTCCTCTGTATCTACTTAGTAGTACTTAGTTGAAGATTATGCTTAAAAATTGATTCTGAATATTTTTGAAACGAAATTAGTCAGAGAAAAAAAGACACGTATATCTGTGCCTCACTATCTCTTATCTTCTATCTATCTATATAGATAGATAGAACATATATAACACCGTTGACGTTTCCCTTTTCACTCGATAGAAAGTAGGCGCTTTTTAGTTCCGTCGTTGGTCAACAGAAGACGTCTCATGCTTCACCGCTGCAACGGTTCCAAGAGAAAGTTATAGCATGAATCACGTTGTGATCGATTGTGGAACACTTCATTGTATGTATATTGGTGATAAATGGGTCTTCCTTCTGTCAACAGTCTACAGGGAACCAGGGTTGTATTATTCTGCTCAAGCCCTTATCAGTTCTCCGTCCAGTGACTTTCATATACTACCGGACAGGTGAATGATAAGGAGTCGAGACAGAGGAATCATGGTTTTGTCTTCAGCAAATGACGAAACAAATCCAACTTTTCTGGTTCCGTTGGTCGAGCTGCAGTTGAAACTGTTCTGTTAAAATATAGATGAACACAATTATGGAACGTAGGAATATTTTTCAAACCATTCCTCCTTTCAATTTCAATACATGCAATTCGAGGCTCTGAAACATACTGTTGAATTTCCGGTTTAATTCTTACTACCTCATAAACAAGACAAGGTCTTATCTATTTTGGTGTACAAATTCTTTTGCAAAACACAAAATAAAATCAAAAGTAGCGGATGAAAGTGATCGGTTGAATTTGATGCTTTATGTGTATTTTCCCACTATGCCGGGACGTTTCTGACGTAGATGTTAGGAAATCGTCAAACTTGATAAGATGGCTTCACATAAATGTTATTCTACAAGGACTGCTCATTGTTGTGAGCCATGCATCAAATTTAGACTGTTTACAGAGAACTCTTTCATACACAAACTCCCCGTTACAATTTGACCTGCAGGCTAATAACTTTGTTGTATAAGGAAGGAAACCGTTATAACCGCACTCGAGATTCAATAATATCATGGAACTTTTTACCCATGTGAGTCTAAACTATGCAAGCGTTTCAATTCACATCTCTGAAAATCCCTTTTGTACGAAAACCATACTTTCTCCCTAACTGTCTAAGGTAAAACTAACCAATGATATCAAATTCAAATATTTCCGTATCCCTAAACCCTCTTCAATCCTTTCAAAGCTTTTATTACACCAAATGAAATTAAAGTCTCCGCAAAAGTCGCACGTGGAAAATAAACGGGGGCTAACGATAAAACCAATGAGATTTTAGTTATACGAGATCAAACTAGATTATTTCCAGAACAAGTAAACTCTCGTTACATAAAATTATTTAAGTTTTACCCAATATGTTGAACAATCCGTGTAAAATTATGTTCAAAACTTGCGATATTGTTTGAGACTCGCACGTTTCTTGTACAAAAGTTATACCCGGAATTTTAAGAATTTTTACATCATCAGCTCGTATTTACTACGAAACGTAAGGAATGTAAGTTATATCGAGATAATAAAAGTTGAATTACAAATTAGAATATTTTTACTGTTTTCTTCAAGATACGCACAATTCCTGTGTGAATACTGGCTGTCATTGCATGGAAAAGGAAGGAGAAAAAATTTTAGTATGCTGTTGAGAGGAGGAACCCTGCCTTCGTCTGTACGTTTACTGTAGTAAAAAAAGTCCACAAAAGATGGGAACAAAATAAAATAATAGATTTAATAAAGAACTGGAAAGAAACTCGGAGCTGGGGCGAGGAAAAAATATACGAGACCAAAACCAAGATTATATCATCGTCTTCTATGTTGATGTACGAGCACACTGAAACTTAGTAGAAGTAAAATTGATTAGACTTGATATAGTTTTTCTTCCGCGTTTTTTCTTCTTCTCTTGTTACAATTCGCTTCAAAATTCTTAGTAGTTTTGTAAGGATGAGAAAAACGGGAATGTGCGCAGACAACTTTTCAAATGACAACAAGAAGAGTATCAGACAGTTTATGTCTCTTTTTTTATACAAAGTTCCAATTGTAATAAAATGCTAGAATCTAGCATAGCATTACGGCGACCCCTTCTTCATTACGGCGATTATTATGACGGATGAGGATGAATGAGATGCAGTTTGGAATGGAATAGGCGACTGCCCGGAAAAGCGAGTACGGCTGGTGAACGACCCTAGAGCAAACCCAAACGCGCATTGGTATATAGCGTTTTTTTTTACTTTATCTTCGTCTAAACATATGTGTTGGAATACCAATGGAAAGTTTACATAAGCGGTTTGAATTGATTTGCACCTCCATTGATTACATAGAGTTTGATGCGTTCTTCATGTTATCAGCCGTCTTCTTACGTCCTCCTCCTTGCTACGCGTTAATAGGACCGCGAATTTTAGTTATAGCTTGGTAATTGAGTTTACCTGCTATATTTCCAAAAATCATAGTCCGATTTGGATTTGGTAAGTGTATGTATACAGTCAAACCTGTCTATAAAAGGCATCCAAGGGCTACAAAACAAGTGCCTTTACTACAGCATATAGAGTTGGGACTATACATGGGGTAAATACAGATTGGGCGACAAAAATGATACCTTTATTAGGCAGGTTCTCTTATAGGACTGCCATTAATATACAGGTTTGACTGTATGTTAATTTTAAATAGTTATGCTTAACTTAAGTACAATGCTCTAACTTAGTCTGCACTGATTTTGATATCGATTTAGGCACAGTACCGAAAGGGATGAAGACCTCAATATTGATGGAAAGCTGATTATGTAGAATACTGACGCTCAGTGAGTCACATTTGCGGTTTTGCATGGCTCAGCCAACTCGGCCTACTTATCACTTCTTGTGTATTGCTTCAAACATTTAAACCGTCTAGTGCATTATTCCTATTGGGAGAATACAACAGCTTTTGTCAGCATCGTTTAGAACGGAAGAGAAAATACTATCCAATAATATGCTTCACTTGCGTCAAAAGAGACTACTGAATTCACCAGTGAAAAGTGAAAGTCTCCTGAACTGTGATCATTATATCTACATCAGATACAATTACATAGGTTCCCTTTCAACAATTCCAGCATGACACAAGCCCATACTCAAATAAACCGCCTCCCCGTTAATTGTGCAGAGCTAAGGAGAAACTTTAACAGTTCGTCAGCCGTCACTAAAAATTCGCAGTATTTATCCCAATTTTGATATGCTTTACTTGCCGCATGGAAGAAATTACGTTGTGAACAATCATGATATCTAGTCTTCATTTGAGTGAGCTTAGCTTGCCTGTTTCTAACAAGTTTAGTTTGAATCGCATACGCTTTTAGTCGTTGAGGAGTTGTCAAGCTTTAGTTTATCTGAGTACATTTCCGACACAATGCAGATCCAGAGGGAATGTCGGCAAGCAGAGTTTATGAACTTGGAGAAAAATTTTGCTGAGTGTATACGTGACGGGACATTAACTAGTTTGATACAGGGCTCATAATTATCCAACTCCAACCTCGTAAAACTTTTCAGATTGAGGGTGAGATTCTATAGCGTAGAATTATTAATCGTTTATCTCTGTACCATTAGCATGTCTTCTGCACTATACATTCGGTTCGGTATGGTGTTTGTGAAAATATGGAATGAAAAGTAGACTGATCATGATTAATTGAACATGTGACTTCCCCAGAGGCGAAAAACCTCAGCTGAGAGCGGATGTCACCGTTTCTATAAAAGCCTTTCTGTATAATTTATCCTCTTCACAAAGCGCAGATGATGCTTGTTCGTATATGAAAGGCTAAAAAAATATATTATTTTGCGGTAAACTCCCTTCCTCCGAGTTTGATTACGCCAAGGAGAAAAAAATCTTGGCTTGAAAAGGCTGTTGCTGGCTTGCTTGTTCATGGAACAGAGAGCGAGGGCGAATAGAGCGCACTTTCTCAACGCAACAACCAAGAAACTTTAAAATCTAGACAAGTTTAGCCATGAGGTTTTGGAAGAAACTTGGTGTTACAGTCAAATCTGTATATTAAAGGCAGTCCTATTAAGGAACCTGTCTAATAAAGGTATCATTTCTGTCGATCAATCTGTATTTACCCCATGTATTTTCCCAACTCTATAAGAGACATGCTCTAGTAAAGGCCCCTTTTTTGTCGCCCTTGGATGCCTTTTATAGACAGGTTTGACTGTAATTGTTTACCAAATTTAGCCTAATTGTTTACCGCAATCACTATGTACAATGCAAAAATTTTGTACATCGAGTCTTTACAGGGAATTTAACTTCGATGTGGCTTGGCTAAGAAGCATGCTGGTCGAGCTGAGCCTGTGTCGCGGAAAAAGAAATCCGTACATTGTAGCCAGCGGGCCTAACGTGTTTCCACTGACAGTTTATTATATCTGTGAAGATGTATCTCATAACTTGTTCGCGTGTGGAGTCCTCGCCATTACGGCGAAAGTCCAAGACGACGGCAATCCAAGATAATTTCGGTTGGATAAGGGACAAGAAAAGAAATAAAACTGGAAAGTAATGATAAAATACGAGTAACGCAAGATTCATAAATGAAAATGGAAAGGTGGTTCTTGATCATGTGCTCAGATGGAATATAAAAACCTCCTGAAAAAACTATACTGATGGAGAGGCAAAAGTAGAAATAGACACATTATCCGGCTCTCTATACAGCATTCTCTCCCGTGTCCAAGAAAATAACTGTTTCAAATGCTCCTGTAGTTGTTCAAGTGGAGTCGTATGCTTGTAATAACGACGATAAGAAAAAAAAGTTATTCACTTTACTTTCTCTTCTCGTGCAATAGAATTATGGCTGATGTGTAAGTGTGTTTTATTTCTTAGCCTGCCTTATTGCAAACGGTGGGAGAAGAAGATGGATAGAAAAACCACTTACTAAACTGAACCCGGCACTATGTGCCGTATTGGCTCCCTGGGTAAGTGATGTGTGCATTCATGAAATCCAACCACGACCACTGTTCACCAACTTTTTTTTTAACTGGATAAGGAAAAAAAATCCAGAGTACCTTTTTTTTGTACATGCCCGTCGATCGTTTGTAGGAAAGGTAAAGACCGGTGTGCAGACATAAGATTCTGCTTTCTCTTCGTGAGCTTCCCTTTTCTTTCTCAGAGTTTCGACAAATAATTTGTTTTGCTCATCCAAAGAATGTACGAGGAAAAACGTACAAGATAAAAAACGATTGTGCAGATAGAGAAAAAAAAGAAGAGAAAGTGGGAATAGAAGAGTTTAAGAGAAAAGCGAGAATAGAAAGCTTTAGAATGGGTTCACATTGTAGACTCACACGAAAAGAAAGCAAGTGCTACTGAATCTCCCTTTTTTCCTCATCGTTTACCGTTTTTTTTTCTCTCTCTCAAAAAAATACACATTCCAAACACGGCAATCATAAGGTCAAGAATGACTGCTACTTTTTTTTCTTCTCTTCACCGTTCCTCTATATATTTTCGTTTTTATTCCCTATTACACCACTCATGAAAATGAGAAAGAAAAAAAAAGAGAAAGAAAGAAGGAAATGGTTTTCTCCTAAATTGCACAAGGTATAAATGTGGCATCCGCATGCCAGGAAGAAAAGCTTGAACAACTATGTTGATCAAGAGTGATATACGACTTTGCAGCATTTTTTTAGATTGTTTGAGATTCAAAATGGTGTAGTTAATCCATATTGTTACGACCAGCTCTGTGTGTCCTTTGTTCGCAACTTATTTACCAAACAGACGGGTAATTCCTTTTCGTGCAAAGGGAAAATGGATACTGAACGCATCTCTCTACCTTTTCCTCCTGCCGTATTGTTTTGTCTTCTCTGTTGTAAAAAACCTAAAGAGATGTATAGGCTTTAAGTAATGGAAAGTATATACATATCATAGCACTGCAATTAAATCATCATAATAATTAACAGAAAGTAATTAAAAGCAGAAATAACATGAAAACTTTCTTTCCTTAAAATTTCGATAAGCGTGATTACTGATGCTGTTATGTAAAACTATTGTAAAGAAATCAGTCTTGATGATATTTAGCTTTTTTAAATATTTTTTTCCTGAAATTTGTGAAAAAGCTATAATGCTGCTGCGGAATACAGTAGTAAAGACAGGATGTCGTATTAGACCCTTGAGAGTCAGCAGAGTTCTACAATGACTTTTTGTACTGTTAATGATACGGCCAAAATTCGACGTGAGCCTATCATCTCATCGATTTAGAGACGATGTGGGTTACAATTTGAGTTGGTGAAAGTTTCTGTGTACTCAACTAATAATAGCAATAGCACTCGTCCATCAGCGTCACATTTTGGCCGGTTTCTTTCTAATCTTCACATTCTGTGCAAAGATGTGCTTCGATCTCAGCTTATCTTGAGTGTAGTGATTTAGTATCGTGGACTGGCGCATTCGTAATCTTCAAATTAATTTAAAATTTAAACAAATAAAATATATGGACGCGATTCTAGTTCCTTCGCATAGATGTCTTTGTCCATAGTCTCAAGTATAGACGTACGAAAACATCCCAGACTGTTGATGGTGGTCTTACATTAAATTGTCAGTATAAAAATAGATACACTTTTTACTATGGACAGACAGACTATGGTGAGCTGAACGATGGCTACACGTTCAATCTGACTAGTTGAATACAGAATTTTAAGTAATATGATTAAAAATTCGTAAGTCGAAGAAAGTTCTCCTCATTAAATACATCTGCCAACTGTGTTTTTCAACCGTATCCCAAAGTTCCAAGTGTCGCTCGGAAAACTCAGCTTTAGCTGAACACACTTGAATCCTCAAATTCCTCGATAAACGCTCGCAACTCTTTCGTTATGACAGGTTGCGTTCTCGTGTTACAATTTTATACGTAGGTTTGGCATTTTCAACCCTTTTTTGTGTTATGGTGACAGTCAATGCCTAAATCTTTCGTCAACATCGAAATCCTTCTATTCACAACCTGCGTTGTGTTCAGCTCAAAAACTTCATTTTCCTTTCTTTTTTCAAACTCAAGTACACAAAAAATTCCCATCTTTGAAAGGAAACAAAAATCAAGTGCCTATGTAATTTCTACTACTGGCATCCATACTGGAAGTTGTAGGAAAATGCGAGTGATTGTATGTCTTATCTTCTGTTCCCTCAACATTCCTACTTGACAAAATTTGCCTTCCAGCAATCATAGCTTTAGACAATAATATACTGTCGTCATCATTATCGAAATCTCAGCATAGAGTTGACAAACATTGAAACATCATTCCATGATGAGCAGTGCCATAGATCAGACATCTCATCTTTTCCGTTAATGCAAAAGTTACTCCTGCTATGTTGGATTTTTTTTTGTGTTTCGCACTATCAAAAGCTGTTTTCATGAGGCAAAAGCATCTGCACGCAGTTGAAATGCATCTCATATACAGACTTTTTTTTCCCCGGTTTACATATTCCCATCTAATGTTTGGCTAGGCATGCCGACTTTCTTTTTTATTATTATTTATTCCAGTGAACATGGATGGAAAGATAGATAGATGAGGTATCAAGAGGATTCTCATTTCCCATGCGGTGTTATTTCTCTTACCATTTGCTTACGTCTTTTTCCTTCCATTTACTCCAGAGCGACGTATCACACGCCAAACCGTGGCGATGTTAGAGCCTTTAGTAATAAAGTCTCCGTCGTGACGATTTTTTTAGTATCAACCATCCTCTTCCTCTCTCTCTTTTACTATCATCACCAGCGTAGTTGTAACTCCTGCTGATATATTGCTCCTAAAATGTACCAAAGTTGACGTCGTTTTTTTTCTTCCATTATTATTACCAGTCTGCCTATCCCTGTCCTTACAAGCTCGTTTTAGCAATAAATACGAGAAGGTGAATGTGTTCCAAACATGTATAGTGGTAGAAAAAAAACGAGGAGAAATTGTTATATAGAACTTATCATTCTTTTGTTGAGTTTTACGTGTCAGAGTGAATCCAAAGTCATCCTGTAACTGAGCAACTATATAGGTATATACTATAATGCTTTCTCTTTTCCCCTTAGACTTTAGACAATCACCATAGCATCCAGTATATATATGACTCCTTGCTAACTTTTTTTTTTGTGTCATCTTCCCTCGCTCCTAGTGGCTTCGAAGCACACACACACATGCCGTGGCAAACACATCAACCTAGCATGCTACCCTTTTTTTAACGGAGATGGATTACAGGCAGCAGAGGAATAATTCCATCGAGCTATAACACCACATTACTTTCCCTCATCATGTCATATGAAATGTGCCTTGGACTTTGTCTCTTTCTCTCCCGTGGATAGGAATGTTTAAAAGAAACACAGACACACGCATACCGTAAAACTTCTAAAGAACGCCGGGGTCTCCAAAGATCGCCGGGTCCCTAAAGAACCCCGTGGTCTCTAAAGAACGCTGGGTACAATACAGGGATAAAGTGCAGAATATCGGCAATGACAAGCGTTTCGTTGAGGCCCTGAGAATGAAATGGTTGCTAAAAAGTTTATTAACAAATTTAAATTTAAGCTATTCTATGCTGAATTGTAACAAGATAAAACTAAAAATAAAAATTTCGCCGGGGGGTCGAGAGGGAAGTTTCAATTTTTCGCTGGGGGCGTTCTTTAGAAGTTTTACGGTACATATGCTGCCTAGTCAAGTTTCATCATCGCTCTCGTCATCATTCTCAAACATACCCGAAGATTTTCAGAGCTAGACGGAAGATATTTATATAAAGGTGGGAGGGAGAAATGAGTAAAGTAATAATGTAATAGGAAGAAACTAACCCTTTTTCCTATAATATACTCATACTACTGTGCCTAGTAGTCATACAAGATATGATCCTTAAGTAATGAAGGAGAAAATCCTCGTGTTTTATGTTGTTTTATTTTGTCTCCTTTATGGACGTACATGCGGTAGGAATCGCTGGTTATAGCGTATGGGTAAAACGGTAGTTTTTTTTTATAATGGTAAGATATAAAGATGACAACAATGATTACTATTACTATTATGGCTCTACCACTACACGTTGACTTTTAAAGGAGGAGGAGATGAACCCAAAAAGCAGAGTAAGATAGAGTTCTCTACCTGTTTACAAAATCACCATGATTGTGTCGGCATAAAATATAAATAGAAGTTGTAACAGGGATGACAGTGGAGAAACTAAAAACACTGGAGACTTTTCGTTCTCAGCATTACTGTAGACTCCCCTGCTCCCTATAGCCGTAACATGGATTATGATAGGAACTAAGTAAACATTCAGGCTCATTCTCAAGTTTTTATATTATCCCTGTTCGTTTCAAAATGTGTCTGGCACACAGGAAAGAACAACAACTTGACAAGTTTTCTTAACTTGCTGAGGAAACAGACAAACATGCCTAAAGAGACACAAAAACTGTTCATACTGATCATATTATTATACTGGATGGAGCTATATACATATAGCAAACTCCATAGTGGTTTCCCTCCACATGCTTGTTTTTTTTTACCTGACTTTCACTTGCGAAGGGACCTCTCGAAAAGGACTTGAGTTTGTCTACCTTTTTTATGTGTCCTTGTAAATTGTATGTTTGCTGCGTCTACGTTGGAGGTTCATTATTTTCATGATAATGATCATAGTTGACGGCGAATGTTGGGATAGTTGTCTGTTCGTGGATATTTAACGACAAGGTAGTGTACAAAAAAAAACAGGTACACAATTTTCATTTAATATCTCCGAGCCACAGCCGTCAGGTGAAAATACATTTACATGAGACATGTACATGGCCCTATCTAGTTAATACGATGAAGGAGCTTGTGTGCTAGGGAATGGTGGGATGAGAAAATATGTCAACTCTTATCACAGTGTTATGCATATTTTAAAATGCGTCCTTTTGTCTCCCTGCCACTTGGGTTAGCTCTTTCACTCACTGTAATAACGAGGATGATGGTGGACCATGGCAGAAATGATTAAAATTTCAGTTGTAAATGTTACCAGAAGAACTGTTATCCAAAGTAAAATTGTTCTACAGCGTCTTTGAAAAGTGCGCTATTAAGTTTAAACTT
This sequence comes from Akabosia matsudoensis, assembly GCA_019593645.1. Lineage (NCBI taxonomy): Eukaryota > Metazoa > Arthropoda > Collembola > Entomobryomorpha > Paronellidae > Akabosia > Akabosia matsudoensis. The sequence goes on from VICI01002301.1 coordinate 10,317, forward strand.
GCGAGACAGCCTACTATGCAAAATATGAATTCAAATACGGTTTTGTTATTTCATAAAACGCCAATTCTGACGATAATTAACAGAGTTTTTTTTTCAAAGTAATACTCTAAAAAAACCGATATTCCTTCAGTTCTCATTTCCCAAAGCTTTGGCGTTATTCAGTATCACCCCCAATAAGAAACCAATAATGTATTGCAAAGCTTTACGAATCCACTTTTGAATGACACGCCGAGACAGGAGGACGACAATTCCTGTGGAAGTGTGAACCGTGACATATTGCACCGATTCATCTGAGTGACAACTCTTTTATCAAGCTGTCTAATCAAAATGCATTCCGCGAAGGAGTCTCTTGTTAAAAGCATTGTTTTGACAGGAAATGGATTTTAAAGGATTCTCAATAAACGAGCATTTACATAGTTTATTGCAAGTTGACAAAGAGACCGCCAATGTAGTTGAGTGCCTGAGATGTGGCAGTTGCGGTAGAGAAGCACACTGACTGTGCATCAATATAACTTACATTTTTCACACTTAATTTATCAAGAAAATCCCTCGAACATGGCTGTTAAGACTAAAGCCGTTCCGTAATGGATAATAGTAAACAAAAAAGAAGAAAAAATATGAGTTTCGCCAATGTGGCACTTCCAATATTATGATTTAACAGGAAAGGAAAAGAACGGGGTGTAGCAAACAAGCACAAGAAACTGGTTGCTCAGAATAAGCCACACAACCTATCATATCAGAGCTTTTTCTCTCTTTCCAACGAATTCAATTTCTTTCCCCGAGTGAATGATTCAATAGAAATGGTATCGTGTTTTGGATGCTTTACAAACTTGCCAGAGAACGATTCATACAATTGTAATAATTGGATTGCCAACATGTAGAAATATTTAATTTCCTGTGCAATTTATGGCTATGCGACATACCTACAAAAAGGATGTAGGAATAATCTAGCCATCGACGTCCCTGTCGAAATTCACATGGAAAAGAGCAACTGGAAAAGTACATCAAAAGCTGCCACTTCATATGACAATAATTTTATCGGCCCTTATTTCTCATGATGATGAAGCATATTAATACATGAGAGTCATTTTCATAGAATAGAAATAGACACATAGAGATGCAATATTGCTATACGTATATAGCGTAAAATTTCTGGTGTCATTGTACTCCGAAACGTTTTATTTGCTTATGGGAAAATGCTCATATCAAGCCAAACAATACACACATAATGCTCTCTTCATACATATAATATCCCCTCTTTACCTCCCAACTCCTTTCACAATGTGTCTAGGAATATTGAATCTCAGGGAATCCTTGAACACAGTTAAAGTTTTATAGTGAAAGTTTTTCACATGCCACAACCGCAACATACATTGTATCACCACACACAACTCGAGGATGATGATATCCTCATCATTTCCCACTGTGGTTCACTAAAGCTTCAAATATTGACTGTAACCAAAGTAGGATTATATAACTGGAAGATTCAATAAAACAGTTTCTGGGCATAGTGCTCCTGTTTGCGGGGAAACTAGTGAATGTAAAACAGGAAGAAACTTTCACTCCACCCGTGCCCATATATACCTATTGCCTCGTGTGCCAAAATTTTCTCCAGGAGGAAAGTTTTTGTGTACGAGTCGACAGGCTCCCCAAATCTTTATCCAAAGTAATATCATTACATCGTCTTTCTCCGAATGCTAAACTGTTAACTAGAAGAGATGACTAGGCACATTTAATGAACCAAATTTTAGGGATATGCCAATCGACGATGCAATTTAGCTACCACCTAATACCATCATGAGGATTCTTACAAGCATGCAAATGAATAGGTTTTACTGCTTCTGTGTGTGAGGATAATGTATTTTGACGCAGTTAGCAATGTGTTTTTTGTAAGAGAAAAGTGCTAATAAAAATGACGCACATAGACATTACATTTTATCCTCAACTTGTTGTGGGTTGTTTAACACTGTTCCTCTCCCAAAGCATATGAGGAAACAAACGTCGTGTTTCCTCAAAAAGATCATATAACGGAATATACATACTGCGTGTCCACGTGAAAATGTCCTAAAGCTATTAGCTAGCACCAAACTAGCACATGCATACCATTTCTCAGTCAAATTGCATAGCTGCATGTAGCGCTCATCCAACATTGAACATTTTGCGTGGCTATAGCGGCAGGTCGTCGTGGATATGCAGTAGGTGGGCTAGATAACTAGCTAATGATCAGGAGAACCATTTTCCTCTGTTTGTGATTGTACTTTATTTTTTTCTTGTCGTGCGGCATTGTTTGCTTCTTAATGCTGTTTAGCAATTCTCTTCAAGATTTTTTTAGGTGGTTTACCGAAAAAAATATTTCAGCTTTGGTGCATGTGAACTTGTTTCTTTGTAATTTTTTAAAAAAGTGCGAGTCTCACACAAGAAATATTGCGATATATTGTAATATGGTTTTACTTATAGCAAAATATATTATATCGCTCATGCAAGGAAATTACTGCAGTGGGAGGAAAAAATGATGAAGAAGAAAACACTCATCGATGCTTTCCTCAACGTCTGCCTCTATTATTCCCATTTTCTGTTTGGTCCGCTCCTTCTTCTTGTTTCCAGCTAAATTGAATATTGAGATGGGTTGTTCTGTTGAGGGAGAAAATGAAATGACAGGCATTTTGCGCATATAATGATGAATCTATAGAAAAAGCGTCTCTTCATTATCAGTATTCTCTATTATTTACTGCCTCTCTTCTACTCTTCTCCACTTATATCTCTCAAAATGCACAACTTGCTGGAGCATAATAGAAATTTTAGTTGGTTAGGAAGAAACAAGTTGGAAGAAGAGAGAAAAAAGAAAGAAAATCTGTGAGAGAATCAAGTCTAGATAGATGAATGACATAGGTGAAAGGCTTGCCTTTGCTCTCACACACTTAGCTATACCCCCAACAGCTGCACAGTTTACTCAATGGTTTGTCTGCACATTTTTTTCCTCCTCGTCTTTCCTCCACTCCACTCTTGACTCGCCTCTGTAAAAGATGAATGGTTGTTGTACGATTGAGAGTCTCTGTTGTTCTTTTCAGCTGCTGTGTTCGTAATGATGAACACTTTCTTTGTCTCTGTTTATTTGGATATAATTTTCACCAAATTTAGAAGAGAGAAGAGCCCGTGTAGGATTCAAGCCAGTGATTGCTATTTGCAACGAGAACGGAAAACAGATTCATCTTTTCCTTGTTCCGTTCGCCTTACTATATTTCTCGTTTTTGTAGAGTGAGAGAGCCTCAATTCTCGTCGTACATTGCCTTTTGGCACGTCTGCCTTTCTCCTCGCTTTCTCCTTTCTTTTTTTCAGACAAAAAACGACGACCACACAATAATATATAAAATTCAGGAAAAAAATATATACTGTTACATAGAAGACAGGTTTAATAGTACCCGCTTTCACCATTCTCTTTTTTTCACTCACTCATTTCTTTCCTTCAGGCATGCCCCAACGAAATGTCGATCTTTTCATTTACCTACAACGTCCTTTCACGAAACAACCGCCTGCTTATTTCACTTCATGTAACATTTTATATCCTTCAAAATATATGCATAATGATGGGCTATACTTTTGTACAATTTTTTTTTCTCCTCTCAGATTCCTGAAAAGAAAAATATCTCTAGCGGGTTTTTTTATTTTCTCCGACAGTCTACCAAACTACAAAACAAGGCTTTTTTGGTTTGATGATGTTTTTCTTTTTTGGTTATTTGACAGTACTGCTGTGTATTGCGTTCATTGAAGCCATGATTTTTGGCTAGAGATTCCCTCCTGGCGCCTACATCTTTTCCAAGCTTTACAATTTCAATTTACTCTGTGGTCGGTTGATGCACCGAAATACAAATTGATGAAAGACTAAAGCAGAAGGAAAAGCGTATAGGAAAACAGTTTAGTGTTGAAAAAGTGGAAAACAAACACATTACCCGATAATAATACTGCTGCAGAGGACGAGAAACTATTATTGCTGACTTGGTTATAGAGCCTTTTGTCGTTCCCAGCGAGTCGAACATGGCCAGCGTCCTTGGAAAGGCAAAAGGGGTAACAGGAGGAAACAGCACTGGTCCTATCTCTCCCACCCTAGGTTATTCACATCGAGAACAGCTCCATATCTATTCTCTCTCGGCTTTTTCCTTGTCCTTTCCCAATCAAATGGGTAAACCAACCAGAAATTGAGCTGTCAAAGGGAGAAAATAAGAAAACAACCAATGAATGTTATTCTATCCAATAGTTATAATATATATTTTTTTCAGATAATGCAACAGGACAAGAAAAGTGTATAGATGTAAAAGTGAAAATTGTTTTTTTTTTCCTCTAGCTCACGAAATATCCTATTTTAGGACTAGTTTTGCCATGCTTTCACTCATATGATGAAGCATCAACGGTAGTACTTGATTTGATGTTGATGTGATGTAACCAAGATGGAATAAACGACATGAAAGAATTCTTTTGACTTGGCTTGGCATTTCTGTCTTCTCTTTGGTTTCATTAAACTGGCTTTATCGGCAGTACCTTTGTAGATATGCTTAATCTGAACTTGCCCTTGTCTTTAACAGTCGATTAACAATAACATACGTAATTTGTTAAAGATCATTACTTTAATTATTTGAAAATTGTCAGCGTCAGCGCGAATGAAAATGTGTTGTACGGGGGGGGGGGAAGGAAGAATTGAATAAGCAATGCGTGTGTGACACTTTAAAAGTTAAAAATTATAGTATTTTATGTGTTTTACGTAGCAATTCTTAAAGTTTTATTACGATTAATGAAAATAAGTGAAGAACAAGTTTACAAGTAAACAAAACGCACACTGATACGCACACAATTACAATGCACCCTAAGCTTTTTCGGTAGCTGGAGGTGGACGCGCTGTATATTTTGCTGGATCTATTTATCACGCTATGTACGAAGCATTAAAGCGTTAACAGCCTCAAACTATAGCCATTAAGGGTTTTTTTTGGCGTTGTTTGTGTTGTATATAAGGAAAAGAACTGTGCCAGTTTTCGATAATCAGGCAAGTTGTTTGGCACTACTTCAAATCTTCATCATTATCTATATTACCAGTTCTAGCCAGGACACTCGCCTCAGTTGCCTCTGTCAGATAGGCGTGCTGAGAGAACGTACATAAACATCAACCGCTAAACTTGGTGTCGTTATCCTAACAGCGTGCTTTAGACCACCATCACCATAAAGCTTCCTGTGTGTGAGGCTTCGATTAAGTAAAAGCTCGTGAGACTGAAAGCATCATTGGTCTAAATCAAAATGACCATGCATAGAATAAATATCAGGGAATATTGAAACTGTTTGCCTCCCTAACCCCTGAGGTTTTAAATGGGTATATTCAATCTAATACTTATGGGAAAGCAATGGTAGGCTTATTTCACGTCTGTCATCATCTTAGGTTTGATGTGGTTTGGTCAGAATTACAGTGCTACATAAAATTTAACGTTGTCGCTTAAACTTTAAAAGTTTGCAACAAATGGACGTTATGTCGTATCCCTGTCGAATAGGCCACAACGAGATAAATACGAATCAAAGTCCCAGTTTTCACAATGCAAATCAAGTTTCGTATCTTTGTCAATTTCCCGTTACGGTGGACTCTATTCGACATTAAGCATTTTGAATCGGTCTGTTGTGATAAACGACAGCGAGACGTTTAGATAAAGATGTACTGCAGTTTTCAATTTGTAGGCAAATTTTGAGAAGTATGCGAAATTCCAGAAAGATTGCGAGCGAAGGGCGAAATGAGTAAAATTATTCAGGTACTCAGCGAAAATGTGACGATGCTGTTTTACATGCATTCAGATCTGAGCGATAAAAAGAAATAGTATAACCGCAATAATAGTTTCCAAAATCTCACTTTTTATTGTATCGCATTGTATCACGTTTTTGTCATAAAATTATCCAGTTTTTTTTATTTTGTGTCTTGTACCCGAATACTTTTGACAGATTAACAGTCTGAAACGAAATTCTTTCACCTTATCTGGTCCATAAAAGTTAGGAACCATAAAAGGCATCTGTCAGTTTGATAATAGGAGGAACAGACAAAACATACCTACTAGCCGCACCGAAACATATTCCAACTTGGAATCCCTCGATGATTGATTCGTTCTATTTTTGCGATAATATGGCTTTTTTACATTTTATTTCAGCATTTAATGTTCAGCCATGGTATTCATCTATCTACAAGTGGCAAGTTTCATTCCAATGCAAAATCGGCCGTACGATTGCCCGACCCAGGGAGTTAGTCATACTCATGTGCAATATGGTGCAGCATGCATTTGCAACTTCATGCAATATGGTTTTGAGAAAGTTTGCGGTTTGCAGTGACAGTTTTTCATGTACACGTTTTCGCACCTTATATTCTGCACAATGTTCACTTGAAGTAAGTATGTACTGATGAGTGACCAGAAATCCATCCATCTGTCGAACACACTTTCAAACTATTATAAGTGGACGATGTAGGAAGTTTTTCAACTAATCCACCGTAATTGTTTCCCTGCGACCACAGTTATGTGCATCTAAATTATTATACACTTGCTGCTAGAGTGTGTGTGTAAATGACTACAACTCATCGGTGGGATCTACTATTTCATTGTGTAAACCAGGTTCAATCAAATCGTCATGTGCATAAATTTGCAGATCATATCTTTACAGTTGTCTTTACTTGTCTGGTAGTTGAGATAAAGTGTTAGTAGGATTGATTAGTTGATTGGCTAGTGAAAGCATATCAGATTTACAGTTCAATATCTCTTCGATATTCGTTACCATTTCGCAGCTGAATAAAACATGCCACTATGAAACAGTTATTCTATCAGCTACTTTGTTTTGCAAGCAACGTTGAGCATTG
>VICI01002302.1:0-17178 GCA_019593645.1 Akabosia matsudoensis
CTTCATAAAGAAGAATATAAAATTTATTGCAAAGCATTTACTCAAATGTGGAGGATGAATTGGCTGAGGTTGTATTGGGAGTTATAAGTTATGAAATTGATAGCTGTATGCCTCGTTACATGATGCAGATTTGTATCAGAAAAAGGATGTTTTTCATGCCGTAATAGTCTGCCAAAATGTTGTGGTTGCGATGCCTGTAATTACTATTATTATGTCCTTATATAAACAACGCTTTGTCTTAAAAAATTGCCGACGCACTTTTCCAAAATGCGAGTGAGCAAGTGCACTATATGAGGATTTCGATTTCAATTAGATTTCCATCGCATCAACTCATCCTTCATAAGCGTTGAAAGTTTCAGTAAGGTTACGGAAACTTCACCATAATATCGAATAGAATCATCCCACGTCTCGAACATTATTTTCTGGCACTTATGCGCAATATGGCGCATATACGTTGACCAATTTTGCGAAATGAACGAAAAAAATGTAGAACAGGTTAAATTAACACATAGATATTCACAGTAGTTAATCAACTGGTACAGTCATAGATTAGTCAGTGAAAGGTTTCAATATAGAACTGCATATTGAAAGTAATAGTCAATCGAAGCTATATACTTGCGACTAGTACAATTCACCTCAAAATAGTTTTCCGAATTGCGGCTTTGTATAGAATTAACCATTTTCATATTCATTCCCAAACAATATTATTTACTTGAAGTACTAGAATATCCGGCGTTTTGTTATCAAGTTTCTATAAACGATGGCCTGTAACGCAGGTAACATATTCTAAAGCGTTGCGATTAAAATGCATTCTTGTGAGTTCGCATTTGTACCCTGCTTCTTCTGTCCACACTTCATGTGTCCAGGTTAAAACCATCAACTTTTGAAAAACATTTCCCAGTTTCAGTTTTGTGTACATTTAATAATCCTCTATTAATTATACGGAAAGAATGACAGTGCAATAAAAATTAAGTATGTTTCCCATAAAAGGAATGAAGGCTTGGCTCTTGAAAAACTACAAGTTCAAGAGATTCGTCATTCATTTTGCACAGAACAAGTCCGCCTATAGTTGGCACACCATCTTATTACTGTGTACGAACATCTAAAAGATTGCTTGAAAGTAAATAAAATTATACAAGTAACTAGTACACGGTGAAAGATGCTTGTAAAACAAATTATATTGCTGCGCAATACGAAATTGTTTCTCTTTGTTGTAAATTTTTGCACTACGAATCGAAGAAAGTATTGTTGTAATTGGTCTCACTTAATTGTTTTATGTTCAATAAAAAAACGTATTTCGAGTAATTCATCGAAGGTAAATGAATTCTAAAAGCTGCGTGCCTGTTCAGATGCATATCGAATAGGTATACATCTACAAGTGTTGATGCTGACGCTTTCACGGCTGCCCGTCCGCTTAAAAATTGAAATTGAAATGATATTGTAAAACGAAACATTTATCTTTATGTGACCAACGAGGCTTTTTACCCTTCACAAAAGTAGGTTTTTAGTCATAACAAGTGATGAGAGTGTTCTATGCATCATGAAACATAATTGAAAAGCTTATTGGTTTTCTTCGTCGTCAACCATGAAATTGCAGAATGTATGAATGTAAGTGAATTGAAAATGAGAGTGCAAACTTCTTGTGTCGTATTTGGACTGGAATGCATAAAAGCTCAGAGTACCACCGAGGCTTTCTCTTTTGTTTTACAAAGTTACTTTGTCATGTAAGTGTCAATGTTTTGGAAAGTACTAACTATTTCTCCCCATTGAACAACCTTTTTTTTACAGTCTCACAGCCATTTTTGACAGCATCATACTTTAACTACTTTGGTTGCAAGTGATATATTCAGGCCACACGAAACCAACTAATTGGAAGCGAATGCTTGGTTTCTGATTTAGGAATACTATATACTACTTCTGGTTTATGGACAAAATGTGTTTCTCTGCAACTACCATAGACATTTATAAGCAGAATTTGATCCAGCTACCCGCAAATGTTAAAACATGTCCAACCTACGATTTCTTCCATTAGTGAAACGTGTGCGAAGGAAGGAGAGTGATGTGTTGTCGTGTCGAGGCTCATTATCTGAGCGAATGTAACGCGTTAAGAGTTAATATCTTCGGTTTCAAACACTAATGTTGTGACACATGCAAGCAAAAGATTAATTTCTTTCATAGGTAGTGATATCGTCACTATTTTCTTTTGCCTGCTTATATACAACAGAGTGTGTAACCTACAATTCCAAGTAGAACCATTTAACTAAAACAGAAATTATGCTCCATATATTTCCCATTTTATTGGGGTCAATACCGGCCTTTTTGAATGTAGGTTATCATTATAATACTTTATTTTTTCATGTCTGACTCCAATCACTATTAGCAAATACAATGGGGTCTTAGCTGTTAATTTTAATATGTGTTAGGAGGAGGTATATAGTTTGAAAACCGTGATAGCTATAAACAAGTGTGTGGCATCGACCATGCTGCCACACCACAGAAACACATACCCAATTTTTGTACTGCCTTCGCCTAGTAAGTAATTTATTTTAAAATTTTAGAAATATCACACAATGAGTCTGTATTTCGTGTGGAGAAGGTATACTTCATTACGTATTGCCAATGAACGTCAAATTGTGCAGCTTTATGCCTGGAAATCACCTGTCAATCAAATGGTAAATGATCCGGACAAGTGCTTGTGATTTCACGTGATGGAAGCAGTGAATGATGAAAGATTTATGCTTGCAATCTCTGAGAGGAAACAAATACTTGATTTTCAGCACTGGGATGCATTAAACGCTAAAAATATAAAATCATCATTTTCAGATTTTCACAATGAAAGTTGCCAATCGATGTTCTGTCAAAGCGGGAAAATATTTCAAGGGTACTCGTAGAGAGGAAATCAATAAAGATTTAAAGGAAATTAGCTCTAACTGAATAATTATTGTGGACTGTATTGTACAATTTAGGTGCGTGTGTAAATGTCACTTTTTAGCTTTCTTTTCCAACAAGACACGAACACATGGCACAAGAGGTAAACTTCGCACCTGTACAAGTTCTCATCGTTTTGTAACTAACCTTTGCAATTGTAAATGTCTCCTAGTCCCATTCCTCCATTTGTTATTGATGGCTATAAGGACAGATTGACGTTTTCCAATTCACTGTGCTACAGACACAGCGACATTTTAAATAACTTAACCTGCAATTGTCGTCTTACAATGATTTCATCTGGAATATTACTTGCATCTATGTAGTATGTTTGTGTAACTTTCATGGATAAAAAATATAATCCATTTAGCATATATAAGCTCATATAAAAAAGACAACTTAGTAAGCCTAGTATTCGTATGACATGCTTTTAATTAGTAGAGCTTAAGATTTAACAATATCGATCTTCATATCAAATAAAACGTATGATAAGTAGATTGAAACTGTAAAGACGTTTTAACGGAGAAGTCGTTCTAAGTACAGGGTAGTTCCTAAACATCACATCATTAATAACTAACTTGCATGAGATTCTTTGAACAACATGTGAAGAAACTTTTCTTTTTCAAAATTGTCTTACTCTTTTGATCATCTTCTTCAAAACGAAAACCTTCACAAGGTTTTCGATTAAATGTGTCTCTAAACTCGTTTGTTTTTGAGACATTCAGTTCAAGAAAAAAGTTCATCAAAAGCGCCTTTCGACCGTGTGGATCGTCTTGTGCGCTTTCGAATCAGACTGAGAGAAATGGACTCGAATTTCGATGAGGATACACGAAAGTTGAAAAAGACAAGCAAATAAATGATACCATATTTATGAACCACCCTGTACGTAATTAACGAATGGTCTTCTACTTCCAGCATAATTATACAGAATTGATGCGACAACAATGTACATCTTATTAACTTCATAACTGTCTGTAAAGGCACCATCGGGAATGCTATTTTTTAAGTGAGTGGAAACAGAAGGGCGTCGTCCAGTAACGGATGGCATTTAGCACAATAGAATTACGTACTTTTATCAGTATGCTTTGACATGATACGTAAGTCAAACGATGAGAGGTAGTAAGTTCTTTTTCTACTTGAATTATCTTCTATGCGTCTGCCTGTTTCTTGTACGTAATAAATAACATTTTCGATAGAGTAGAATGCACGGGTTACCAGCGAGATACCTTCTAAAACGTCCTATGTCTATTATCTGGTCGATTTTCTCGAAAACCAATGTGTTACTTGAGCTACACCACCAAATCATAGAAATATTGTCAATGGCAGAAAGCGATTATTAAAAAACAGTGGGGCACCCTCTCTACATTATCTCGTGACATAAATCTTTCTTCGGAATTTTTTGTCACATAACTTTTATCTTGGTACACTTTAAAATACTCACAGCATTACGAGCATTAAAAATGTGTGTCACTTCTACTCGTAGAAATAAAAACTAAACGATTTTTATGTATTTCTGTTGTTAGTCCATTCAAGAAAATGTCTGTCAGTTAATACTGTGGTTATTTCCCTGGGAGTCAGTGTCAAGAGCAGAAATTGTATGCAATGATAATCGTTCTTGGACGTGCTTTTGACAATTTGCTTCACATTCATACCTAATTAGGAGTTCAAGATGAGATAAATTGAATGGCAGGTTAAAAATGTGCTTGATGTTTATGTTTTGTCTCTCTCTATGAATGAAGCAAGTACCATATTTGGTTTGGGGGACTTCCCATTGTAGCCGAAACGAACCTGAAAGTAATTCTCGTTGATAATAGTTACTTTTTTATACGTACTTGTAACACTTGTGCTCATGAGATGAGGATGCCGAGTACACTCCAGAGATGCTATTTATGGAAGATAAACGTAGAAAAAACTACACAACTCTGTAACGCGTCGATTATTTATGTACCATTATTTTCGTTTTTTTGTCTTCTCTCCAGCTTAGAAGAAACAACTCCTATTTATTCTCTCATTATTTTCTAACTTTACGACACAAATGGGGCCAAAGGGATACGTTAGCTTCCTTGTTTTTCTGCCCATTGTGCCTTTTCACTTGCTTTATTCTTCTCTCTTCTCTTTCTGGTCGTTTCTAATCCTTCAAAGTTGAGTCTTCAATGAAAAAAAAAATATGATTAAGTGTGTAACAATTAGAGACGACGATGTTCGGAAGAAGAAGCCCACTTCATTCTAAGAATCTCAACTTTCCTTACAATCAAACAATCTGACAGTGATTCTCAATATCGTTGCGCAAACACTAGCGCACGTTACAAGTTAGTGCGTTTATGTTCCTGCACTGGAATATGTTTCAATATTTTTATAGCCAACAAGTCTTAGTAATGATATGTAGCGATGTAAATGTAAAGAAGGGGCAAAAATGTCAGAAGAAAAGTTTTAACGGTTTTATTTCTTACGGCCAAAAGACAAGGCAGGAAAATTGCAATAAAGAGGAAAATTGGCCCTGCTTACCTACTTTTTTCTTTCACCATGAGTTTTTTTTCCTGGCTGTCATATTATTAAGGAAAAATGGTAAAATATCTTTCGCATAATGGATGATGGCATAGAATACCCGCACTGGAACAGGAGAATGAAGCAAAACTACGGGAAAATGCACGAAAGCATTAAAAGAAAAAAAATCTCTATCTAAAAGGAGTTTTCCTCCCGTGTTCACTTCTGCCCTTCACTTTGACTTATACATAGTCATGGTATAGACTAAAAAACTTTCTTGTAAACGGAAGCCTACAGTTTCCTTTCTACATTGCAAAACTTTTTCACCCATATTTTCCCTTTCGTGCAGGCGATTTCCCTGTAGTAATGCTTTAGGACAAATAGAAAAGTCAAGTTAAGTTAAATAGTGTAATACCAGCATTAAATGCATCGACAGCTGCTTAATGGCATATATTGTGAACCACGCTTGTCTAACCTCCTTTATTCTTTTGCATTGACTTCAACATGTCCAAAGCGTTTATCAATAATGTCCATCCATTCCGTGTCAAAACGGTTCTGAAGTGCATGAATGTAGGAGAACAAAGTAAAAGAGAAAACTCCCTGAATGCTATTTTTATTCAAGATGATGATCAATAAAAGCTCGAAGTCAAAGATCAAACAAGAACATCTTTGTTCGTCCTCATATTGTTCCAAACTCGTTCACTTCCTCCCAGCATGACTCGAGAAAGTTGGTTATTTTCCTCCTCTAGCCATACAAGAATAGCACAAAAATCCGGTAACCTCAATTCAAAACTGCTCAACAAAAAGGAGCATCAGACTTCAAGCCTATGGTCGATTATCACAAAGCTTTTAATTCAAACACCAATATTAACGATGTGGCTTAGGTTTATGCAGCAATCCTCAATATTCTTTTGCGAATTTCCAAAGGCACAATAGCTCAAGCATTTCTGCTTCATTTGCTGGCCATAAAGCAGCTGTCGCATAAAAGACAAACACTAATAGCAAGCGACCAACAAGTATGAGCTGAAGGAAGATTAATATTTTATTTGCGCTGGTTGAGGGAGATACAGCATCAAGATTTAAGAGCAGAAAAAGGTCTCGCCTATAAAGTCGCTACAGCTCTTGCTACGATGATAATAAGAATGATCGGTATGTAGTATGAAACCTTTTTTTATCTGCTACGGACATTTGCAATAGTTGTTTTCGTACAAACAACACTGTCAATAAAGGACATTTTTGTGATACATGATTCTTCTACATAATGACATCCCGGACTCTAATCCACAATACCACTACCATTTGGACTAGTGATGTAAAGTAACGGTAAGCGTTTTTATTGTACCTATATGCCTTTTTATCCATTTCCGCAAACTAAGTAGGTATCGATTTTGTTCCTATATTGGGATCCATATGAAGACTTTTGTTTTTTCTGCTCAACCGAACTCTTGAAAATTGTGTTTCTTGAGTTGTATAAACCAAAAAAATCCAATCGGCCAACAACTGTTGTGCCAACTCTTCCAATGTTTTTGGACTGGGTATCACAAGTGTCTTTTAAAACACGTTCAGAGACTGAGAGACGACGAGGAGCAGGAAGAAGGAAATTGCACGATCAAGTATAAAGCTACATGATGGTAATAGCAAATACATCTAAAAAAATAAAAATATATGTAGAATACAAAAATCTGTTCTACTTCGATAACCTCTCACAACTACTGGAGAAGAACTCTTTTTTGTTTTAACGAGTAAAAAAGTAGTGCGAAGTTGAGCTGGGACGTGTAAAGATTTTTTTTCTCGAAAACTAGGCCATCATCATCATCAAGTTAAGGATTACAACGAGACGTGGACGATACAAGAAGATGAGGGAAGTGGATATGTAGAAATAGTTCCGCACAAACTGCAATGACGATAATGTTTGATGATGAAGGTATGAAAAAAGAGAAAGATTTTCACTTGAAACTTGCTCAGCTGCCGCTGTTTTCAATTTCGCTGAGAGGAAAAAACTCCATTCGTGCATGGGAAGACGATGATGATTGTTGTAAAACCTTTTAAGTTTTCAAACCACACACTAACACTGAAATATGCTCAACCAGAGTTTTAAAGCATTCCGTAACGTGAGACAAATAGTTCTGGTGTGGCATATTCATAGTAAAACGGAAAGGAAGGAACTACTTTAAAAGGAAAAAATGAAGATACAAGTACTTGCGGAAAATGAACACATGTGTCCTAGAATTCTACTCTGATGTGCTATGTGCTGCATGATATATAACTTGGAAATGAAAACCACCTCCGCCTTTCGCTTTACTTACCTACATTCATGTATCTTTGCGGAAGATCACTATTCAGCCGTTCTGGTAAATAGATTGAAATGTTTGAAAAAACACGACATTCAATTACTAGGGTAAAAGCTCGAGTTAAACGCAATCGTAAGAGCAACAAAAGATACATTAGCCTCTTTAAAATTGTTCAATTGCATGATCCGTAGATTTTCTTGTACCCTCTGGGGATTACTGGTGCTAGTGGGGATTGTAAACAAATTTAAAAAGATATTCCCATACAAAAACGAATGATTCCGCCAACTGTAACTACTGAATGAGGGAAGAAACCCCTTTCCAGGTAGGTTGTAACTAATAGATTTTTCTTCATAACAATTGCTACAAGCTACTATTGTCTCCTAAATTCTCCTAGAACTCAACCATGGTCTTAAAAGTCTCAATTTTATCTATGCTTCTAACACGTTATGCCAGACAATTCCTGGTATAATACAACAATGTGACTCTTATCCAAATGGAGAATTAAGAGTTATAACTTGTTCAACATTTCAAGCTGATCACAAGTATGACACTTTGTATGTGGGGAGCAGCTTTCTTCCGATGATATCAGCCGTAAAACGATGCTCTCTGTGTATTCTCTCTGATCTATCAATTAAAAGATGATGTTTAATGACACAGTGTGACTCCATTAATTTGAGCAGTTTTTTATGACTTTTTATTAAAATAGGGAGACCGTCCAATCTATTGTTTTATAAACGTTGTTATCACTCTCCGTTGTTGAAAAATACCCCGTGGTACCGAGATTCCTCCAGAGTCTGTGATTCTCCATCTTTATTGCAAACCACCTAGGGATTACGTACGATTAATTTTTGTCCAATGAACCGTCTTGTCATTTCTATTTATTTGAGATTACGTAATCAGGGTAAAAATAACCTTAGGAGAAATGGAAAAAGTCTCGAAATAGGATACAATTATTAAAGTAACATAAATAGTCTTGACAAAAGCCGTACAATGGCTGTGAATGTTAAACGTGAACCCCATACTAGTTGTTTTACTACATAAACAAAACTAAGAAATGTTAATACGCGTATAAGGTAAATTATATTTCTTGGTCATATTACTAGGCGTAAGTTTTACGGATTCCTTTAAGGGAAAACACACAGATATTACTACAAGTTGTACAAGCATATATGAGAACAGAAGACGGTTGTCAAGCGTTCAAATATGATATAGTTTGACATTACGCTGAAACGAACGTAACCGTCGACGATTTCGAAGGATGTAATACCATTGAGTGAAGTGACAGATAGTTTTGTATGTTTTTGTACTCATGGATCACAGATGTTGGGTTGGCCCACTATAACAACAAGAAACGATAGATGAACTGAAAAAGGAAAACGGAAGATAATCAAGAACGAGATTTTTATGAATGTTTTATGCATTACGATACTTCTTCGCGCTTCAAACTGTTTTTACGCTAGTTATGCAAATGAAGAAGTAACTACGCACTCTCACCGTATTATTGCGCGTGCAGCCTAGATTCAACCGGATGAATAGGGAATGCGGAGAAGTATGTGAATAATGAACGGGGTTACATCAAGTCTTACTAGGTTACGAAAAGCGAAAATCTTGATTTTGCCATTTCACTTTTATTTGATACCGATGGTCAATGGTGCTCTCCCTTAAATTCGGTTTCCCTGTGTTGAAGGAAAGCCAGCGTTCAGGCTTACATACATACATAATTGCATACTATATAGTACTTTTGTACACGTGTTTTGCTGGGAGTTTTTTCAGTAACGTGTTGCAACAAATGATCTTTATGAGGTGGATTATGAACTCAAGTAGAATTCTGAAGGGCTAAAAACATCTAGAATAGCCTATTTAGTCCAAAGACTCAATAGTAGAGGGGAAAACAAAAACATGTAGTGTATGGTATATAAATTTCAACAAATTTGGTGTCTATGTTTTGGACACGTAAATCAAGGATAAGTTATCATGAATTATAAATTATGGGGAGGATTTTTTTTCATAAAGCCTTAAAACTTTCAACTTGGATTTGTGCATTACTAACGACGACATATCCTGCGGTAGTGGGAATAGTGGGATCACATGAGATGTAAAAGTAAACATAGTTTTAGAAGGATATCTTATCATTGTTCCTGCTGTCAAAACCTGCCAGCCACGCCAGACTGCCTCGTAGTATGCAGGGTTTGTCCTAATCTGAAATGTGTCAACTATGAAGAACAGCTTTGAATCCACGTAATGTACGTGCCAGGTACTTTCAACTGCAGGTCGTCTAAGTAACTGGTTATCGTGCGGGTGGAGCTTGCTCAATGGAGTTTCTTTGAGTTAGGTAGAGTTAGGTTCCACCTTCACACAACCTTAATTTTGGATCTACAGGTACCTGGTCATAGTATTACGCTATTAGATTGTGTAGAGATTTCCATCACTATAAAGCTCCCATTTCCATGTAAGCCAGATTTTTTCTCGGCCACTTCGAAAATTAGATGCAGGCATGTGCATGGGCTCCGTTACATTCCAAGTAACCGTTCTGTTCTGTTTCTTTTTCATCATAGTCAAGGATTTCTTGAACTGGTATTGATTGGATGCTAAGCTACTCCATTTGCTTAGCGTTTGTTGGATTTAATCGAAATTTCGTTTCTATTCTAAAAATGAAATTTCGTATGGCTCCTTTATATTGATTCCATTCCATCTACAAAGCCCGGATCCCTCGTAAAAACCACAAGCTGTGGCTGAGGCTTAAAATCCTAGTTTGCTAATCAAGAAGCCGACCAAAAGTCCGCAAACAATTTGCTATTCTCGATAAAAAGTCTTAAGAAGACTGCTCAGTGTAAAATCATGCTTTTCTCACAAAGCAATAAGTTTTATTTGGTATACATACAGGAAGAACGAAGAAGAAAGTCGAGAATACTAATATGATCAACCGATTGCTTAAATTTGGTATAGCTCCGAGTGTTAATGAAAAATAATTCTTCACACCAGCAGCTTGCTATATAATTTTTTTTATTCTGAGTATAATTATGATTGCTTATCAGTTTCACTTTCGCAATTTGGATATGATGTGGCTTTGAGGCTGTGAGTGGCGACTGAGATGGAACCTCAGGCGAGATGAAAAAGTATTTCCTTTCCCGTGAAGAACATTTTATCACAATAAGGTTTTTCCTCTTCTGCAGTCTTCCCTAGTTTTCAGAGAAATTATTATATAAGGAACGAAAGAGAAATCTGGAATATCCTTCCTTCCACAGATTTTTACATTGCTGAGTGTATTAATAATGTACGTTCAGTGAAATGGAAAAGAATAGATAGAAAAGCTGGGAAATAAAAGTTTCCATGGCTGGTTGGATACAAAAGACATAATATTTCAGAATTTCGAGTATTAGTTTGCTACTAAAAGGATGAGAAAAGTCCCCAAAATTTCTCTTTTCCATACTCAGCTTAAGGTATTATCTGTGAATGAGCATTGCTCACTCTTAAGTAAAGTACAATGGCTATTGCCATTCACACACAATATGTTTCAAATTACTTTCACATGAGCGAAATTCAGGAGAAAAAAATATCATATTCTGTATTGTAGATAAGCGATTGTGTGAGGGTTTCTGAGTGGAAAGGAAATTTGTACCAGTCTGGTACAAAATGCCATGGAAAAGTTTTCATATGACCGGTAAACCTGAATACGATGGCAAGTTACACGGTCTGTATTGACTTCAGAAGCGTCAGCTCCCAAACCGCTACCGAGTGCCATTTTGCCATTAAAACTTTCATAATACAAGCCCAGAAGTCATATCTACTGAATACGTACCGACAAAGTGTATCCAAACGGAACTTTAAAAAGTATGGTTGAGACTTCATAAAATCTATCTTGTCCCACGAAAACCAAGAGGAACGACTCAAAACAAGAATTTCCAACGGAATATACATTATTATAAGTACAGTATTTAACAATTACCAGTATGTTTTGCTACTTTTCGATTCTCAAACAGAATGTATTAATCATAATGGTGACCACCCACCCTTAACACTGTAACATTGTACGTTATTTACATAATGAAAGATGGTATTATTGATTTTTCAAGTATATGAAAATCTTAAGTAAATTGCAGATGGAAGAACTGACGAACAACTAATATAGCTAAATGTAATATTTATGTCAATGAAAACTGAGAGCCTTTGTAATTTTTCTTTAATTCATGCATGTGTGTACATGAACCTCGAAAATAAAACGATACAAAATAGCAATTTGATGGTAATTATCCATTATGATAATGTTTACTTACCTTCAACGTAACTTCTACACCTTATTTTTGGCCTTCGATTTTCATTTCGTTCTATTGCATAAGCATATGAGTTATGATGTCATCGTAATATTTGTCAAAGTTCTTACACTAAATGTATTCGCAGGATAAAAGCTTAAATGTGAGTCGTTTGCTTATTTTGTAAAGATCAATGGTTGTCTGAAATTACGAGTTATGCCATCATTATTCAGCATATTTTTTTCTGTTTATGACTCATTGTCATTGTCCAAGTCAAAGGTTTTTAGATTTCGACTCAAGGTGCCAGGAAAAACGGGTCCGACCAAACCATTGCAATTATGCACTGAGACTGCAATAATGGCTCTGTGATGTTCATAACAAATTAAACAAGTAGTAAATCCTGATTTTTTGCTACATCCACATGTGTGATTTGACTATTTTCAACTTAGGCACATGGACATGATATGTAACTGTCTTACACAACATGAGCAGCAAATTGATGGATTTAACGAACATTATTTTGAATGGTCCTCTTGCAAATTATTAATAACATGTAGTACAATGTCACACCATGTTGACTTGACAACTTAAAAATACTGCCTGCAGTGTAGGATAGCGTAAGTATATTTTGCCCACGCTCCGTGTAGCTTTTTTGTATTTTTCAAATTGAAAGCTGGATAAGATTTTCGAAACGAATTTCATCAGGAGATGCCCACACCTTTTCGTTACCTTTCATGGTCACATACCTCGAAGGACGAAACGCTCTCCAAATTTGATTGGAGCTTTTCAAGCTTAGAGAAGAAGTGTACAACATCGATGTTCCAAAAATGTTTTTAGTACTGCTATGTTCCACTCCATTTTGACATTAGTTCCGATTAATTAGACAACAACATTCAGTTAGACTTCATGTGTATCCTACTTCTGCTATTTTGTAAACCACACACGCAAACAATCCGAAGGATAATATTATGACAGAAGGTACAGAAGAGACCATACCATGACGGGAAACATTACACGGTTATTCCAAGAATCCAGCAATTAAACCATTGTCTTACCTGAAAACAAAAAAACAAGACATTTGATTATTATAGTATTAGTACTGATTAGAGTGAAAAGCAAAAATCAAAGGTACAATGAGCTTGACCAGCAAGTATTGATAACCATGACCACCAACTAAACACATAAATGTCAATTTTAGGAATGACTTGTAATTGAAAAAGTAAAGGAATTTGAGCATTACTATGGTAATGATTTAGTTCGTGAGCTTATTGAAGCATACCGAATTTTGTGAATGTTCAACCGAAAAAGGTCTGGATCCCTGTTTCAAAGCTTCAAGAGTTAAAAAAGTATCTGGTCAAATGGTTCAGCAACTTGTATAAAATAATGAAAAAATACGTGACTAGGCGATCTAAGTCAAAGAGTTAAAAGTTGATACAGTGAAACAGCAAACCGAAGGGCAAAATGGTAGTAGCTTGCACGTTTCTTGTGTAAAATATCATTAAAATAATTATCCCAAGGTGTCTAATCGTGGTCCCACGAAGCTTCTACGCTTAAAATTGACAAACAATGATACATAGTTTTTAGGGACACACAAGGATACCAATCTGTGCATAGAAAACGCATAAAACAATCGGGATATTTATGTATTGATTGCATGAGCAAGACAGAAATGAGCTGACTAGGTAACAAAACGTTGGCTTTCAATTGCAAATTTTTTGTAGCAAACTACTACAGAAATATATTTTGTGATTTGCATCAATAAATGGATTACTTGTCTGTCACTTGGGTGGATTCGCAAGTTGGATGTTACCACATTATGGAAGCGTCACCAACGAAACAAGCAGGTTTGACAGGCCAATAAATACACTTGTAAATACATGATTAACGACTGCCTTGCAAATCTCCAGTTATTAAGCTTCAGATAGAGTGTTGAAGCTTCATGTACTCTAAATTAGAAGTCGGCATTATAATGGTTGGTCTTTTCTGGAGTTCGCATGCACCATTACTTTAAAGCAAATGGTGTATACAGCGCATTTTTTGTATCGTTTACCTTGGATTTTTTGTGCAGCATTGCCTTGGAAAAGGATTTTTTTATAGTTTAACGTTGGTGGAATTGAGAGTCTTTGATTTACTGAAACTCATCTCAGGTGGGTTTAAATCTGATCTAATACAACTACACTTCTGTCTGGAAGGAACCTGATCTTTCGAGTACACATGTGAGGTAAAACCAAACATCAATTTATTCAGATTACAAGTTGCTGATAGCAAACGTTGAAATACTAACTAAGGAAATTTCGGATTCCACCCGTTGTGCATTGCTGCGAAAAGAATGTTTTGCTTAACAATACAGCATATAGGCTTTAGTATTGTAGATGATTGTTTTTCTTATTGAATCGATATTTATATTCGATACATAAATACATACATGTTCCATTACTGTAACGAGTTTTTTGCCGCAACAAATCATTCAAACTTTCTACCCAATATGTTACCAGTTGACAAACTCATTTGCCCAATGATCTTATAGCAACAAAAAATATGCCGAGCCCTAGTGTGAATAGGTAATCAGTATTTTATTTTGAACTCATCGAGCTTACTAACATACCTATAGACTCAATTTTTCAGCTGAAGTTTGAGGCTTGTAAACTAGAGTCATCAAATCTCGTATCTCGTATTTATATCTAAACATGTAGATTGAAAACGAAACCAGCCATGTAAGGAATAATTGTATGTCATCCTGGATACTTCTGATTCATTGACATGTGATCATTTTAAAGCACAACTAATTAATAAGTCATCAACGTAGTTGATGCGGCAATCTGTATTTTTATCGCCAGTTTTATCTTCTTCCAGTTGTTTTTTTGTTCATACACGAGCTGATAATGTGTACTAAAAAAGCCGGAAAGGTATTAAGTACTTCAAGGATTCTTTGGTGTCGAGCAACGATACGTTCTTCAACATGGAAAACTGAAATTACTTTTGAAATAAAGTTGCCTTGTCATCCTCATCAAACGTATTTCAGAAATGGCACATTATGATCATGATCGCCGAAAACGCGAATAAATGTGGCTTGAATAAAGATAGCAATTCCTCCCTCTATTACGCCCTCCAAAGCATGATAAATTGGATTGTTTTTACTCTTTCCAATGACTGTCAAAATGAATGTGATAATTAAGAGTTGTCTAAATACAACAATGCTACATAAGTCTGCATGGTTTTCTGTTCTTGGCCATGCTTCAATTAGCATCCAATTATAATTATACCCCGTTCAAATTAGTTGTCTTGTTGATATTGTACGCACTGTAATTACTAATTAGAGAAACGAGCAACGTCAGACTGTTCAACAACTTAAGTTCGGTTTTGAAGTAAAATGGATGTCAGTAGAAATGAACAATTGCGTACAATGAAGAAAGCAGCAAAGGGCCATGGCTCAACAAGTAGCCAACACAGTTTTGGAGTATATTCCTTGATGTAAGTAAATAGCTTATATTTTAACGTGGTAAAACCTCAAAAAAGGAAATTTTCTCTGCTAGCTTCTTCTTTCATGGTTGTAATTTCCATTGAACATGCTCGAAAATTACATCAAGTTGGCTGTGTGGTGACCAACATTAAGGCATATTCGTTTCCAGGCATGTAACTCTGGAAGCATTCCACGGGCGAATTTCAGTTTGCCTTCCCTTTTCCAGTATAATTATGATAATGAAAACGTAATTGCAGAGAGCTAGAATGTAGGTCACAACTCACAACTTATATTGTATGCTTGCAGTTAGTTGGTATAATTACTGTCACACGCGATTTACGCTAATAGATAGGCAATTTGAAAGTAGGGAAATTATTAAAAACTAAACACAGTCTGATATACCGAAGAATGGGAACAAAATTTAAAATTATATATGAAGCAAAGAGAATTCCAAATTTTTATGATCATGTATTCGTAATTGGTTCATTCACCATTGTTACCAGTTAAAAATGTAGTGCGCATGCGCCTAAGATTGCTCATGCGTCTGCCATCTAGTGTAACGAAGGACAAGGTTTTAAGCTGCATTGAATGAGATAACTGTGATATGATTGTAGAGATTGCTTTAAAATCTACCATTGTCAACAATAAGATGCCGCTTATTGTACTTTCGTCAAGAGCAAAACTATCCACAATTGTTTTGAAAAAATACAATGCTTCATTTTATTTTTATAACTCTTTTTTAATTTGCAATTTGGAATATAAGTGCGTTTCTGTAAATTCAGTTAATCTGAACATTTACTTTACCTCCTAGAAGGGCGAACAGTTATCAAAAGCATTCGTTTCTGAAAATGTGCGAATGGAACTGAAGGGAGATGCCGGCATGCTTCCCCAAACAGTAGTGGCACAAGTGGTGATCGCGATTCCTATTAACCATGATTTATGGCTTTCATTTCGTTCCCAGAAAATTTTGCCATCAGCCATGAACTTTTCTGTAGTCTTGCCATCCATACTCCAACAGTCTAAACGGAAACCAAGTTGGTACTCACTCAACTCGGCTGACTTTCATTTTGATTCATTTGCCATTTATTTTGCTTTCTCTTTTTCGCTTTTTCGTGAGTCCACACAGTCGATTCTAGAAGACTAAGTTGTAGAAAGGTACATCATATCTTCTCAACATGAACCACACGAAATTGGCTTTTAAGAGTTACCGGAGATTTTTTTGCCTGAACATGCCATCATATTGGGGGTAACAAAAAGTCCATTCATAACGAGAAGGTTGTTTGTTGAACGGTAGATAAAAATAGAAATGCTTCTTTCGGAGGCATATCACTGATAGGAGCGTAGCACGACTTCATAGTACATTTGATAATGTCATTAAATACGCTTAACTGTATTGTTCATTGGAAAACGGGCATTTCTAAGGGCAAACACCTATTCTTTGATATCAGTATATACTTTTGTGCCGACAAGCTTTACTATGTCCCCAACACACACCATACGGGCATAAAACATGGTTTGGAATGCAGATGACATGAAAGTTCATTGTGCCATGCGATGCGTTCAAATGCTTTTCATCGTGAACGTTTTAATCAGAGATAAGTAATTTCCCTAGATAGAGTAAAACTAGCAAACCCAACGTTAGCCATTTTGACCGATGTTTTTTCAAAAACCTGTACGAATGGTGTACTTGACGACCAGATATAGAAACTTACATAGAGGAGGTCAATATTGTCAAGCGTCTTGAATATAAAAAGAATTATGGATTGTA
>VICI01002303.1:0-17171 GCA_019593645.1 Akabosia matsudoensis
GCGAATTTCGAGTTTCCAGTCAAACCCGTGGAAACTCATTGTCCCGAGAAATTTTACCTTTTCTTTCGGAAAACAATTGTTTACATTTGGCAAATGTCGAGGGCTTGATTCAAACAAAGAGTTCAATGTAAAATTCAAATAATAGACGTAAACAATATCTTACAAACAATTTTTCAGACTGGCCAATATCTTATATTGAAATCTTTGATTTCAGTGGGCAGTTTCTTTTGTAGACGTATTTTGAATTAAGAAGCGACTAAAAACACAGCCGCAACAATGACACACTCTACTCACTCGAGGAAATACAGATTCAACGATGGATCGTCATCATTCTCCGAGTTCGACACACCGATCCCCTCAAGTGCCTCCTCAAGCCTAGCCTTGCTCACCGACTCCGACTCTGAGCAAGTCCCACTCCGAGGCCCCCACGCTAACAAGCGTTTACAGAGTCATAGTCCTTCTCAGGACGAGCTCGCCGACTACAGCATCACGATGACTAGCACTCGAAGAAGCCGGAAAACCAACGCACCCTCATTGGAATTCTCATCCCGGAGACTGCCCTTTGACCTGGAAATGTGGTGGACAAATACCACACCAGAAAACCGAAAGGTGGTTGGGATGGTAGTTATTTGCCTGGTGGCATTTGTTTTGCTTCTTGGCAGCGGACTTTATTTTACAATCACGGGAATCGATCAAATTAAAAAGACGCCAAGTCCGTACATTTGCAAGAAGCCTGAGTGCCACAAAACAGCTGTTTGGATGGAGTCAACTATGAACAAAAGTGTCCAGCCGTGTGACAACTTTTACGAGTTTGTTTGTGGAAGAACCCCACAGGAGTCCTTTCATTCTGACAGCAAGTTCGACTACCTCAGCAATGGGGGTACCAAGCCCACGCAGGGGAGGCGTCTATCCTTTCCCAGATCATGAAGAAGTACTACAAGGATCCCGTGCTTGACCAGGCCATTAAATATTACCAAACTTGTCTTGACGATCGTGAGATGATTATCTTTTTCTTTGTTTTAAATTGAGTAAATACTTGACAAGGAATTCTGAATATTTTATGGACAGTTAGTAGAGAACGTTTAGGAATTACTGGATTCATCGACCTAATTGAAGACGTCTTTGGAACTCGGGATTTCGTTGGGTTCGAAAACGGCTCTGACACACTGGAGGAGATCGCAGTGAGGATGATGAAGAAGGCGGGACATGCGTCGTTTATAAGTATGGCGTTTTTCGTCTATCCTTTCATTCAAGTAAATAAAAATCATTCGAAATACTGATGGCACTGCGTTTAAAAAACAAGATTACATTTAGAATAGAAGTTACCTTATAATTCTGAATGCATTCATGACCTTTACATGCCGTGACTGATGATAGGCTAGGCTAGTTAAAATTCAGTGAAGTCAGCGCTGTTTTTTTTTGCAGATTCTACGACCAGCCTCATACAACAGTAACAAGCACTGGGGAATTGCAGACTGGATCGCCAAATATCTCTTAATCAAACTAGGCCATCCAGAAAACTCGACGATTATTCAAGATGCCATTCTCGGAATTAAAGTGATGAAGACCATCATCACCCGGATGGAACAAGTCTTTCGGGATGACAATCATTACAACAAAAGCTCTCTTGTAGAGATTATGAACGACCAACAATTCATCGATAAAATGGAGCATAATTTTGTTCAAGCTGGGCTCTGTCCACCCATGGGATTTAACCTTAATCCCCTGAAAATCCTACGGCTTTTCTTGGAAGAAGCTTACCGGCTAGAGTTTGCAGATTTAATGGCAGCCAAACTATTTTCAGGGATGATATACTGCCTTAAACAAAATTCCACCAAGTTTAGCTACAAAACGGTCACCCACAGAAAAACTGCGTTTGGTAAGTAAAGTAACAATATACGCAAATGCTATTACAAAAAAACGTTCTGATTTTGATATTTGGACGCTGTAGTTTCTATATGGCTTCTCGAGCTATTTATCCAATTCTCTAACGAACTTATAACGGTCCACAGCGAAGACGTGCGGCGATTCAGCGTGGGGTTCCATAACCGCGAACAACACTGCTACCGAGCCTTCTTCGCCAACCTTGGCTATCTGCCATTCCTCCGCTTAGTTCTTGCTTCCAACCCTAACCCAGCTGACTACATTGTCAACGTTGAAGAAAGTTTCCAGAACGTCTTCGCGAACCTCAAAGACTCGTACCAGGCCATACCCGACGCTGACATCGATACCCTAACGAAACACCTTGGAACTATCCTCTTGTCACGTGACTTTCAGGTCGATTACATCTTCCCAGAAGTCTCTGGCCTTATTGATCCGTCAGCCATCCAGAGCAACCTCAATTTCACTGACGACCACTTGAAAAACTCGATCAAAGCGCTGAGCTACACTGTCGAGAAGGCCAGAATGAACTGGGCCGGATCGACAAATCTCGTCCCAGTCCCGCGATGGTTTGGCTATGGCTATTCCTATAAACCTGGCATTATCCATAAACATCACACAGATAATGTCGCTCGTGAACTGTTCGACTTCCGAACCCCCATGCTTAGATCAGCGCCATTTAGGGAATTGCCGCTGGCTGGAAATGGTGAGGGTAAGTGGGAAACGTTTTTGAACCGAAAGTACCCAAACTACGTACTATTCCCACTTTCGATGATTTTCCAGCCGCATTTGACTGAGAATTGGTGACAATATAGCTAAATGTAATTAATTACTAGTTAAAAGAATTATTTACAAGGATTTGCGAATGAACCTTGTAGGCCCAGCTGGCTAGCCAACATGCAGCGGAAAGTATATCGATCATATTTAAGAATCATCGAAACCACAACCCCAGGCATAAAATACAGTAATAGACTAAAGTTTTCCCGTGCTTGCAAATGTTTCCGTGCTTAAAAATAATTATTTTTCCTCAGCATCCCTGAGAACACGCAAGGACCTTGTTTATTTTGGCGACCCTCACAATGCTCCAGGGGCTAACCGAACATGCTACGTACTTGACACGTCGACCTTCACCGGGAATACTATCCAATTTTCAGCCAAGACTTTATTTGACTTCAGCTACGACATGACTGAAGACTACCACAACAGCTTGGCCCTTCGCCTCAGTCTGGAAAGCGTCCGGAAACACAGAGCTTACTTTAACAAATGCCCCTTCAATTGGACAACAAATGACATATTCAAGAGAATGATTATGCAAGTATACCTTCCCGAAGGCCTGTCAGATTATTCCGAAGAGCAAATTTATTTCATAGCGAGTATCCGTAGCCACTGCCGCGAGAGCTGGAAGTCGACCAATATGACGGATATGAGGCGATGGAGACTGGAAAGAAGTGTGCTCCGGTTGCTCACCCAAACTAAACAGTTTGCAGAGGTCTGGAACTGTCCAGCAAAGTCGTTAATGAATAATAACGGCTATCCAAGGTGTATTCCAGAGTAACAGCTAGAAAACCATTGTAAATCCACAAGAACTAAAATGTTTGAGTGAAGATTTTGAATAAAATATGTTTGTGTAAAGCATGAAATTGGGGCGCCTAAAAATATTAACTCAGAAGATTAAAAAGTACTAAGATATCTCGTGTGAGGTCATTGAAAGGTTGTTCATTGCTCAAAGAAGTAAACGGGAACGTGACACGAAAGAAATCATTGCAAAAAGCCAAAAGAAATTCTTGAAGGATTTGGACCATAACAATTTCCAAACAGTAATTTTCCCACATATTTTACACTGAAACTACTGAGAATTTGCTGGGCCACACAAGCCTTGGAAGTTTATTTCAAAGGATTTTTTTTTAGTAACAAGGCTTTTTTTACTTATGAGTAATCCTGGAACGGAACTGGATCGGTTGCCTGTCCGCAGAAAATACTACAATAGTCTACACACTTCTTGCAGACTATTTTGTGTGTTCCATACACCGAGGAAATACGTACTTCCTATCTTTCGTTCAACGTTCATCCATTGCATGGCATGTGTGAACACCTTCGGGGCCAAAATTGCAACGCAAGACGAGCTTATTTACGATTAAAGCTTTCTTCGTAAACAAGCAAAGGTTTCAACAAATTTCCCCGGATCCCATAAGATTTTATGCCTGCGAAAGTACAGTAACTCCACAGCACACAAATTTTTAAAAACTGAAAATAAAGGGAGGAACGATTGAACACAATCGGCGTAGAAAACTTTGGTGTAGCTTAAATAGCCAGTCAATACAATGAACTTTTGAAATCGTTTCATTAGAAACTAGGTTTTTCGGACCTTTTCGCATCGTAATCTAAATAGTCAGAAAAAACTTCTCGTGTTCCTCTAAAAATACTGTGCTGTGGAGTTGTTCATAGCTTGAAGGATGTAGCCAGCAAAAGGGTAACATGGTAAAGGAAAATATACGTCTTCAAACCGCATTATAATTTGATGCCCGAATACAAATTTTAAAATCGGGCATCATCGANAAACTGCACTATAATTTGAAGCCCGAATACAAATTTTAAAATCGGGCATCATCGATAAAAAGTGTAAACAATGAGCTTTCTATCGAGCTATTACACAAACATTTTGGTTCAACAGGCTAGAAGAAAATGGTTCTTCTAAATGGCAAAAAATACATGTGTTTTACGCCTTTTACGTATGTTGTTATTCTATGGTATAAAGTACACTTTTCTCCGGCGTAACTTATCCGATCAGAACGATTTTAGTATCAAATTGCTCGGCATGACCTACTCGCATTTTGATGCATTAAATTTGCATGTCTGTATCGTACTGGCCCATATAGCAGATTTTTCAAGTACTTCAACACATACGAGCTGATTATCTTGTCTCTTACTTAAATACATACCTACTTCACTACTTCAGAACGTTTTAAAACGTTTTTTGCTTCCCAAAACCCAAACCATGACATCATCGTCGAGACGAAACTGCCGTTTCGTGCAGCGGCATACATCATGCCTTTCTTTATCAGAATGCAGTAGTGGAATCGACTTGCGTGGACTCAAGGACATTCTGATTCTGTTCCATATCTTCCAATGCAATGCCTCCATCTCAGTTGTGCCAGTAGCAATCTCGCTGTCTGCCTTTGCAGTTTTATCTGTCGAAATCCCAGCCAGCTTTGTTTTTTTAAAACTAAACCATTTGAAATTTTTTTGTGAATTGAGACAAGTGTTACCGTACGAAATGGGTAAAAAACATGTTTCGAGTATGGACCAACCTTTGCGGGACTTTTCGGATACTTTGAAACAAGCCTCGGACGATTTCACCCGGAATGGAGTAAAAAATTGTGAGCGGGTGAGCTTTTTAAAATGTTAATCAATGGAAATTTTGGAATCCTTAAAAGCAGTCATGATTTTAGGAATGTTTTCTGCTTGACCAGGTTTTGAAAGTGTTGAAATCTCATTGTCGCAGTGCGTCTCACAAGCTGTCATTTTCAATTGGTGAGGTGTACTACGCTGGTAGTGTTGGAAAGCGAATGTGCATCGCTTTCTGCAAACGAATGCCAGATATAGACTTGGTCGTGAAGCTCAACAAGTATGACACAAACGCTGACATCTTTGAACTGTTCAAGTGTGCCTTGGATTTCTTCACTAATGTGCTCACCAAGAATTCGAACTCGTTGAAGATTCAACCGGACTCTATTGCTACTCGGGGTCACTCTTTGGTTTTCGTATTTGAGGATGGAATGTCCGTGGATCTCTTACCTGGCCAGATGAATCTCTCACTCGAGAACATTCACGAGGAAATTTATAAGAGAAAGAACCTCAGCGATCCGATGGAAGCTAAAAAATGGAGCTTTTACAGTAGCAGCATGGTTTTCTACCAAGTCCAGTTCATGAAGACGCAGGGGTCCTTTGCTCATCGACTTGGGAGACTCGCCAAGTACTGGCTCAAGACAAACAAGTTGACTGTGAAAGTTGATGGAGGCAGCTTGATGATGGAGTTGTTGGCTGTAGCAGTCGTTAAAAGGTTGAGAAAGAGGCGTGTCACAGGAGAACCCATGCTCAAGGGATTTTGCGACTTGATGCGTCTTGTCGCGGACTTGAACGGTATTCAAATTGCGTACAAACGTGCTGGCCGTCCTCCCTACTGTGGCTGGGCGTTGAGGAAGGATCATGAACTGGACCAGTTGCCGGAAATGATTCAGACTCCGTTCATTGTGGAACCTACCAATCCTTGCAACAACTTACTGGAGAATATGTCGAATGATGTCATGAACACGCTAAGCTCACGGGCTGAAGACAAGGCTTGTCTATTGGAGAAAATGTTATCTGCTGGAAAAGGATCTGTCCCAAATGTTCACGTTGAGGCACTCCTTGCTGCGGTTTAATCATTATTCTGTAACGGATTTTCCAGAAAAGGAAATAAAAATGAATTTTTTATGACAAATGATTAGATAATAAATGACATTGTAAAGTTAGGGTTAAGGCTAGGATTAAGTTAGTTAAATTGTTTTGAATCATAAAAGTGCATTGTGAAATGGATACGGTAGGTTTGTACAAGAATGGTATATGCAATAAACTGTTTTTATTGTCTAATATGGAATGAAACGACTTCAGGTGTTTTAAAACATGAAGCGGCGCCATTCGCATGATTATGATTTGTTCTGCTGGATGGGTCGGACGAAGTGACATGCAATTTTTTATGTTTTGTCGGCTTGCATAAGGTATATGTCACGCATACCAAGTATGTCCATATATTAATACATACAAACTAAACATGTTACAGACCAGCTAAGAATAACAATTCATTTCCATGACTGCATATTCGTAATTTTTTCATTAAGCTTTTTTTGACACGCTGCGGCGATATGGATGGAATGACTAGAACTTGCAGTGCAATTGCAGTGCTCCACGAGCAGCGGCTCTGGGCTCAGGGCATTTAATTACTCTTTTTAGTCGAAAAATACGTTTAAATTCAAATTATCTATGTAGCAATGTGATTAGTTTGAAAAGCAACCGTGACGATATCGATGCGGGTGGAGGGAAGTAGCGTAACAATATTTACATGTAATCAGCACGAAGTGCTGTTATAGATCCTATACACTATACACTATATGCTTGTAAAAGACTCAGTCTTGGGATAAAGGGTTTTAGATACAATACGCAGTAAAGTCTTGTGAAAGACACAACGCAATGAAGTCAAAAAATTCTTTTTACGGACAGACAGCATGACAACAAAACGAAGGAAACGGCAATATGAATATTTATGCATGAGTAAAGCTTGTCATCCTTTTCTCGCATAAAAATGAATAATTTTACTAATAGCCTTAATTACAATCATTATTATTTGATTAATCCTCTTTCTAATGAGCTATATTCACCTAATTTGTCCATACCAATTTAAATTTTGAAAATTTAAAATCGCTTTTTCAACACTACGAGGTGTGGAGATTAGCCATATCCAAACTTAGCCGGTCAAATCCACAAGAATGAGCCAAATATAGTTTTTTTGAATTGTAGCATTAAATAATAATATATAATAATAATATATATAATAATAAAATTGTCGAGAAATAATTAATTGGTTAATCAACATTTTTGGAAAACCGAAGAAATATACAAGCCACAGTATACAAGATATTTTTTTGCCGTGCTCACAGATTCACTCTGGGCAACTCGTTACACCATAAACTGACTCGTAGGAAGATTCGAAAAAGAATGGTTTAGAACAATACTAGGGAAATGAACAGGGAAATGAGACCAAGGAGTTCACTGGAAACTTTTGAAATATGAAATTATTGCCAAGCATGAACAATACATTTTCAATTTTGCGGACAAGCACATTACTTCAAATCAATGGAAAACATCCATCTAGCCAATTATTAAATTTTTTTTCCTTTTAAAAACTTGATTATTGAAATGCTACTTTAAACGGTATTAGTGGCGTTACGGACATGACAGTTACGTCTTAGATGTCATTTTTCAATATCTGTTATCGTAAAATATGTTTACGCAACGCTCAAAACATGTAATTGTCAATCGTTGCGTCATTGACTTTTTAATTTTGAACATTAAAGTTTATACAAATGCCGGTGATTAACCTTGGTATTTATTACGAGAGAAACTTGTAAAGTAAATTAAATTTTGCGTCTTTTAAAATACATACTATTACAAGTACGTGTACGTGACGAGTCGAAATCTTTAATTCTTTTTACTATATTCCCCAGAAGTTAAGCTTGTTTTGCTCCTTATCATGTTTTACCAAGTTGTCAAACGAGTCGCATTGTTTCTCTGGCTTTCCATGCACCTGACACTTATCCATTGCTCAGTGGATGGACGCAGTTGTGACCCGGACTCCTTTTACCGCCCCTACGTGATTATTAAAAGGCAAAAGAATGGAGCCCCGATTTCCTCACTACACAGTACAGGGTTCCTTGACTTGCGCACCTTCCACAGGGTTATACTTTGTATTAATGGCCCGTAAGTTTTCAACAAAAAAAAATCAATTGTTTCTAATCTTGCCTTACAACAATCTTATTTTGTTGTGTATAGAGCTGTGCTATACAGCGACGTGGACTTTGAAGAACCCAGGGACAATGCGACGATAACTACAGTGCGTCCTGGGAAAAGCAGCAAGTATGACGAGTTCAGGTTTCGAGAAGGCGTGCTCAACGTGTACAACCACGAATGCTTGTCGATAAACAAAGTCTTGGATGGGGCGTACAAGAAAAATAAGTCCGCTTCAGGGCGTAAGCCTATCGTACTTGATGGAGACTCGCCTGTGGTCGGACAGTTGGTGAGTTTTCTGCTTTACTGAAGCAGAGATAGCATTTTAATAATGCTTTAAACATTGACCGTAGGTTCTGGGCGTCTACCTTATCGGCCATAAAGACAATTATCGGACGCGTGAATTGGTTTGGTTCAAAGCGCCAAACTTTGATTTCGTCAAGTCCAAAGACAAAACTGTAAAGGCAACGTCGTTTATCGTTGTCAATTCGAAGAGTCCCAGGGTCCACGCTTGTATCAAACTATCAGACGGTACAAACGTGAGAATTTCAACTCCTTCATTTCCGGACAGTTCGGAATACCACGTGTGTCGTTGGACACCTGAAGCAGAGGACGCAGCATGGTACGCACAACTATTCCAAAAGGGCTTTGACTCAAATGGCGTTCGTACTAGAGGCGAAACAATGAAAGAGAAGGACTATACGTTTTGGGAATGCCCGGATGCGGACGTAGACCGAGATATTATTATAACCATGGGAAAGACCACGGCTAAACCTGACACTCATGTAAACTGGACAGAGTTTGATCCTTTTTCGATATTCAATCCGAATAAATGGACGCCGCATGGGTATCGGGTGGACTCAGGAGGCTTATCTGGAGGCGATGAGCGCCCAGAAGATCAGCAACTGAAGGAACAGGAAGGAAGGGAAAAGGGTGGAGCAAGGAAGCTCTGTTCTTTGGATAAGGACGATGTTGATTGTATAGATTCAAGTGAAGAAACGTCTACATTGCGGGATATGCAGAACGTTGACCCCGTGTCAACTGCAGTTTACGAGCTACGCACTTCCAACTGCATTAACTTCCCCACATTTTTCCCTGAAACTTGTACATGTAAAGGTGACAATGCCAGAAGGATACTGGAAGTTGTCATGGAGCTAGAGCCTCTGGAGTCAGGGGTTCCAGACAATCAGACACCACACGAGTTGACAAGGAAAGATATTAGCTCAACGGTCCCCCCATTGATTCCAGACGAAATTAAAATCTCGTTGCCGAAATGGGGTGACTTGGGA
Organism: Akabosia matsudoensis; assembly: GCA_019593645.1. Taxonomy (NCBI): domain Eukaryota; kingdom Metazoa; phylum Arthropoda; class Collembola; order Entomobryomorpha; family Paronellidae; genus Akabosia; species Akabosia matsudoensis. The sequence continues at coordinate 9,711 of VICI01002303.1, forward strand.
TCCAACAAGCATCTCAAGTGGAAACAAGATGTTTTGTATACAGTTGCCGAAATATTTGAAAATTTGTGCATGCCGTTCCGGCGAGAGTTTCCATACCAAGTGGCTCGGGTGTTTGGGTGGTACGTTCTGCGAGCACATGCCTACGGGGAAAACTTGGGCCGGAAGGACAAAGGTTGTGCGCCTGTCTATGAGAACAAGCCTGACTCGCAGTTTGACAATCTAATTGTCCAGCCGGATATGTGGGTGATTCTGCAGAAAGAGCTGCTTCGGTGCAGAGATCTCACGAAATCTGAGAATGAAGGTCGGGGTTTCAAATTTCAATGGGAAGTCGCCGGTGACATCGGGAAATGGAAAGTTCCATCGGTCAACAAGCGTAAAAAACGGTCCATGCCGGTTAAATCCTGTTGCAGCTCCGGAAATGAGCGGACTTCGACACATCGAACGAGACGGGCGACAAATTTGTCACTTCCACATCCTGGTAAAAGGCACACCGGGAAACCCATGTCGATTGTCAACTCGGAGGGAAACTCGGGCTATGTTCGAGAAACTATCCAGGAATATCGAGAAAAGCCAGACTTGAATGACCCCCGGCAAAATGCTCATATATATTGCGAAATGCCTGAGAATTTACAGCACTGTTGGGATCCTCAGGAGGACCCTGTCACAGGAGACGTTGTTTGCTCCAAAACGGAAGACATTTTCTTTTACGAAGACAGAGCTGAAGTTGAATACGAGCTGAATATTGCGATCGACCTTTGGTGGAAAATTTGGGCGACTACGATCGGCTACTGCAACAAGGCGTACATCAGCCGGAAGTCTGAAACGTTTCCAAGGCTGTACAACAGCATGTACGAATACTTTTTCGAACTGGTCATGCTGGAATGGAAACATCCTCAGGACAACGGCGACCTCAAGTACATATTTAGCGAGTATTTAACGGAAGAGAGTAGAACCTGGTTAGATGCTTGTGTGGAAGCCGGCTACATCAATAGCAACTCTCAGTCGTACCGACCTCCGCGACCAATGACCACTACTGAGGGAAACAAACAAGTTTCCAATTTTTTTGACGAGCTGCCAGCTCACTTGTTCTTTAAGACTCATGGTGAAGCAGGACAACCGTTTGTATGACGGAATTAGAAATTTACGGCTCAATGATTGATTTCCAAATTTGCTTTAAGCAGCTTCAATTCAATAAAAAGCGAAAATCTTGTTATAACCTATGCTATCTTGTATAATATTGTCATTCTTGTTAAATCTTGAACACCCTTCAGACACTCCTCATGTGCGGCACACAGTCTTGTTAGAAACTCCTAACGTGCAAAATGTCGATACAGATTGAGGACGACATTCAATTGAATTGAGGAAATTCCTTCGTCGACTAATTCGAAACGCCATCCGTGACGTTGTTTTCCTACCAAACCATACCGGCCATCACAGTTGTTCTACTAAATTGTTGTTGTTGTTGTTTTTTTTATAATCCTTTGTTTTTTTTTCTTCATTACATTGTTATCCCCTGAAGAAGGCTGAAGCAACCGGTCGAAACGTTGGGAAACTACGTTTTTTTAAATAAGCACTCATGGCAAATCCTACTTTCATCATAATTTGATAATCCACGTAAGAATTTTTTGGTAGACCGCCTGTTTGTTAGCGACTTGAACAGTTTGGCAACGTCTTTAGCTGTGTCATGGTCCCCCAGGATTTAACTGTTGGCTAGATTACGTACGAATGAACAACTTCCTTTTTCTTTAAGCACTTCCGTTCTGCCGAAAATTTTTGTGCTTACAATCATGGAAGTCTTACTTTACCTACTCGACCACACATCACATCACATCGCGTACTAAGGTTTATTGTTGGTGTCAACGTCAATTAACAAAGGACTAAAGGAGACAATACTTTGTACTGTACTTGACATTTGGTTTTGTTATGGGCATTGTGAGAATCGAACTGTATGAGGGCCATTAACTCGAACTGAATGATATATGTTTTGCGATGTTTATATGCATGTGCGACTCGTGTTTTGCTGCTCTTCGCGGATGGAACAAGCCGACTTGTTTGCCGGCTGATTTCTGTCACTGGAATCCGTGCTTCGCGTTTGAGCCAAAATACAACGAAGGGGGCGAGCCAACGTAGATTTAATTATGGCACGTTGTCATGAAAATGTTGGACAGGCGGTTGAGCTGCAAATTACTGGACCCACGTGTGTCATAAAAGACAGGACTATTCTGGTGTCAGCCCCTTTAAAGATGACATGGTTGGAACTGTTGTCGTTGCGTTGTGGCTTGGAGGAGGTAAGTAGGAGCGGTGCTGTTTAATTTCAGGTGTTCGTGAAAGGTTTCATTTTGATAATACTGATTTGTTTTGTGTAATTGTAGGTAGATGAAAATAGCGACTTGTTTGTTTGCACTGCAAAATTCTCTCCTGGTATAATTGGCGTTGGATTCACTGCGAGTTTGAAGGATGTGGTATGGATTATTCAATAGAAAATTACAAAAACGTTTTTACTTCATAACTATTTGAGTGATGGTCGATACGCAGAGCTCACTTTCCTGATAATTTTCGTATCGTTCCAGGTAAAAGACTTCATCGACAAGTTTTCCAGAAAGCGTTCCAAGTATAGTGTTCGTCTTCACTTAGGTCCTCAACCTGTTAACAATTGTGTCCAGAGTGAACCATATTCTAACGTAGCCACCCCTGTGCACACTCCCGAACCCGTATTGAGTCGCACGCCCGGAAGTACAGGACGTTATGCCTCATCTGTCATGTTCACGTGTTCTGAAGCTTTCAATACAAGAAATGAAATCACTCCAATCAAGCCTACAAGAGATTTTCAAGCTTCCTTGTCCACTGGTCCAAGCGCAACATCAAGCAAACGAAGGTTACGAATGTCCTCAAAATCGCCTTCAAAGCGTGTCCGAAACTTGTCAGCAACATGTCTACAGCCACAGTCGGTCTCGGACGAAGACCAATTTGTGCCACTGTCATCTTCCATTGTAAGACTTGACGAGTCCAGTATGCCTCTTGTGACCACTGTAGTCTGCGGAGGAAGACTGGCACTCGAACCTTTTTCAGACTACAGCTGGCAAAATCAGCAAGCCCGCACTGAAGCACCAGTAAGCTTGGTACAGAAAGCTTCCTCCCATGTCGACCGTCAGGAAGAATCTTACGTAATAAATATGTTTCCATACAATATATAAACTAAAGATTCTGAATCTTAATACAATCAAAATCAAAATCTTAATACTTTATTTTCTATGTACATTCCAGCTTGCACACGTTCACAAGGAAATTAAACAGTTACAACGGACCAACGTTTGGAGTCATGTTTTGAAACGATCACCTCTTGCATTTACCCTGCTTGCAGAACTTTTTCAATAAGCTGGCGTCTATGGTGCTTTTTGTTACACGATTAAATTCATACAATTATGCCCTTAACACAGTATTTCTCCATACAAAATTAAGTTAGAAAAACGATATTATTTTATGATAATTTGTGTAACAAATTTGCAGCTAAAGTTAACTGAAACTATACAATAAAATGCATCGTCCATACAATGTAAGATTCATTCTACTCAGTACACAGTATCATCCGGCAGAGGGTTACGGTGGTTGGCAAAGGTGAAGGTCTGCAGTCGACCGCCAAAGGGAACTGAGACACGGAGAAGGCTGAGCGATGGTAACACCAGCCAGACGTTCGAGTCGTCCATGGACGACCAATTTCCATGAAAGTTTATTACGTTTTGATCGTCAAAATTAGATGATGTGAAGTGAACGTGCATTTGTTGCAAAGCCGTTAAGGTCGTGACAAAATTGAGGTTAGCCTCGGCCATGAAGAAAACATCCAAGTTTTTAACTTTGGGTAGCTTCAATTTTTTCAGCGGATCTGGTCTATAGTTGAAAGTAATACGAAGCGTTTCCAAGGTTTTCGCGAAGCGATGAAGAGTTTCAAATACTTCACAGTCTAACTCGACCTGTTGAGGGCGAGGGACGTCAAGCCGAATAGTAAGTTTTTTCAACGGCCAACGGAGACGTCCAAGTTGACGGAGCTCCGCAATGTCCCCAAATGAGATTGACAACTCCTCCAGTTTTGGCATTGGAATTTCCAGAAAGACATTTTCGAACAGGTTCCAGTCATAAGGCACAAATGTGCGTCGAATTTGGATATATTCAAGGCTCTTGTTAGCTTCGACTACTGCTCCGGTGACGACAGTTGGAACGTTTTCGCACTCAAGCACGCGCAGATGGGGAAGCTTTGGAAATTTCTTTTCAATTTCGACTAGTTTGAAGAGTCCTGCCCAGGCTAAATGATTAAAGTCGTTTACGTCCAGAATCCGCATTTGGAGAGTTCGAAGCGATGGCATTTTGCAGAGAAGTTTCCACATGTCTGTGTACCAGTCAGCAGTAGGGCGGTCCAAACGAAGCCCTAACGTCAAAGAATGAACGAATTGACCAGCTAAGGTCACCAGCCTTCCTAATTTCATGTAGAGCCTTTCTCGTGCCACGGGATCAGGGTCGGAGTCGATGATGATCACGTGTGAGTTGGGGAATGGTGACTCGGCTGTCAAAGCGTACTTGTTGATACATTCGGAGATTTCTAAAATGTTTTGTGAATATAGGACGGTAGAGTCTTCGTGAAACTTTTGCGGCCTAGGGTCCTCCAGGCCAAAGTTTTGGGAAATGACGACATCGTCGACAGCGTGGAAAATTCGCGGCTTGAACCAAGGAAATTTTTTAAAAACTGAGTCATTAAGCACCAGTTTGATTTTATGTCTCGGTCTCATGCAAATTTACAACTTACAAAGGCATATGGATCCTCCTCATATTCCGGAAGGCCGTAATCTCTCTTTTCCAGGCCAACAATTTTCTCTTTTGAATCAACTTTTCCAGGGGGTACAGGGGATCTGCGTAGTTGAACAACTTTTTCCCATTGACGTCTTGGACCCGTTCCAGTAACTTGTTGGACCAAAGCCAAATCTCTTAAGTTACTAAAAACATAGCGTAAACAAATTTGAATTGTCGCACAAATTTTAAAATCCGTCAGATTTTTTTTTGTCCCTAAATTTTAGCAACTTACCACGAACCCCTTGGCAATGTCACAGCGACAACACGTGGGGCTGGACTGTTCAAGTCATCTCGTTGATTCCATCCATTTCCCGTTCCGTCCCGTCGCACCATTTGAATTGGAGACCGAGTACCTCCCCCACACACTAATGATCCTCGTTTCAGCTTCCTGGATTCCATTTTGAGAGGTCAGAGAGCAAGTGACGTTGCCAATAAAACGATTCGACAAGATGAAGTCGAGACACATGGACAACTGCAGAACATAAGCTCTTCAACGATCTTGATCCAAAGTTTCCCCAAATTTAAAAAAACAAACGCTTATTCAACAAAGAACAGTATTTACAAGTTTTATTAAGTTCAACGAACTGTATTTATTAAGTACTTAATAAACCGTGGTAACGTGAAAAGGAAGCATTGCTAAACCAAAAACTTCATAAAACCGAAATACTGGGAACTTCTGGAACCTTCGGGAAAAAATTAATTCAGTTACCTGGAGGTATCTGACGATTCATAAGACCCTATTTTTTAGTCTCTGGTAACCTTCATGTAAAATATGGGTCCAATCTATTCAGGAGTTCCCATTTTATTGGCAAAAAACGAATGTGGGTACCTGCAGGTACCTGAAAATACATGAAACCCTTTTGGAACGTTTTCTAGAGTTTCTGGAAACAACTGCGAAAAATCTGGCCCCTACCTGCTCAAGCGTTCCCAAGTTATAACAAAAAAACGAATTTGGGCACCTATAGGTATCTGAAAACACGTAAACCCTTTTCGGGATTCGGACATTCGGAAATACGGAGAGACGATAGACTGATTCTCAATAAGCTTTGCTACCGCAATGCTTAATAAAGACACTCTCTGTCGTTGAAAAGCTTTTTATGTGATCGCGATTTTCATGAAAAGAAACGTAATATTAACGGCGCGTAAGTCAAAATACTTTCTATATCGAAAATTTATCACGCTTTTTTTTGCAGCAGAACAAAACTACAAACTAACGTTTTTTCATTATATTTTACTTGCTTGGATATTAAGGTTTTTTACATAATATGTGCAAAGAAAAGGAAAGAAATTTGTTAATTTATGAAATACGAAGAATGTTAAGCAGTTCAAGTTTACTCTAAAATCGGTACTACTTCCCATTTTCCTTCCTCCTTCAAGAGGATTTCTTTGACATGATACTTTCGAATTGACTCTCGGTGTCCTGCGCTTATCAGAGTGATCCCAAGCCGACTTAGCTCAGTGTACACAAACTCTTCCATTTTAAATGACAGTGAGGACGTGGACTCGTCCAGGACAGCGACAACCGGAAGATGATAAAACAATCGGAGAATGCTAAGTCGCTGCATTTCTCCTGGAGAAAAGCTGTCGTACCTAAAAATCGAGCCAAAAGACATGTAACAACGAAAAATTTGATGCTTTTTCCGGAATCGATAAGCCAGGTTTACATGAAAACAGGCTTTATAAATTAGAATACGGATTAACATGAAAATAGATTACATGGTCCATGAGCAGGGCATATCCAAGCCACTCATGCGCTCCAAAATGTGGTTGAGCTGAAGTTTATTGAGATAGTAGGTAATCAAGTTGTCACTCATTTGCGTTTTATCTGGTTGGAGAGGAAATGATATCTAAAAAAAGAGCATGTGCCTCATTAAAATACAAATTGAATTTGAATACCTGTCAGGCATTTTTTAAATATAAATTTTTAACCTGCTCACGAAGTGTTCCCCAAGTGAGGTACCCTTTCTGTGGACAAAAGTAAACGCCATAGGGTCCAGGAGGATAATGCTGGATGACAAAGCCCCCATTCGGCATCCATAATCCACGGAGAACCCGAAGCAAGCTAGATTTACCTGTACCACTAGGCCCTGATATTAAAATGGATTCACCCACGGCAAAATTCATGGTCATGTTTGATATCAAATCTCTTCGGGTTTTCGGCCGAAAGATGGACACGTTGTTCAGAGACCAAATTAACTGATGTTTTGTAGGCATTTCGTTTTTATCACTTGCGGGAGGATTGTCCCAAAAACTTTCTCTTAGAATGAGGCTCCTCAGGTTTTGCCAGTTGCCGAAGTCGTCAGCACAGCTTGGCTGGCTGGACGTTTCCGCTTCACGCTCTTTAGCAGAGGCTTGAAGCTGTTCGAATAGTTCTGCTATTCTGTGGGTCACGCCCCCAATGTCAGCAAAGTTTCCAGATTGATCAATTAGTCTCGTGAATGAGAAAATTAAATAAATGAGGATGAACGCGTTCTGTCACAAGCAAACAGACAAGACCTCAACAGCTTTTGTAGTTTCAAGGTTTGGGGCATTGTGAGAAAACGTTACCTGACTTATAAGAACACTCAAGTCCATTGGTGACAAATCATCATGAGTACCTGAAAATATTGGTACGGCAAGCAT